>JAYECN010310688.1:0-24294 GCA_035222435.1 Microcambeva ribeirae | reverse complement strand
ATGAATGCAGATAGTTTTTTTGTGTTTTTTTTTTTTTTTGCTTTTTCCTTCCTGCATCCTCTTCTGTTTTTTATTCTTCATGTAAGCACTTTCACAAGTGTGATTTTCAGATTTTAAAATCTGTTAGCATTATTCATCAGAAATGAACTCTAGCTTTTTGCTAGTGGCTGTCTGAGTAAAACCCATGCTTCTGCATTGCTAGATGAATTTAAAAAATAGTGTTCTAGTCTGTAGAGTTTTTCTTTATTGTTTTATTTGATAGTAAGAAAAGATATAACCTTGCTGAGAGGGTGACAAATTCAGTTACAGACATCCAGTACTTGACAGGTTCTATCAGAAAACCAAACAAGGGAAGAGTATGTACACCCGCTACCAGCTGTCACAGTATTGAACAATGAATGTTTGATGAACCCGACCTGCAAATACACACATCCCTGTGAAAGTCAGCTTTAAGTAGTGTCTGGCTGACAAAATTAACAAGAAAAGGTCTTTGTGGATAAAATATATATCACTTATTTATTTAGGTCTCTCTTGATAGAACCACACCAGTAAAATTTGAAGTATGACTGCATTTTTGTTAAATGAAAGGGGAGAAAAATTTCAGCTGCGGTCTAATGGCAGGTAGTGCTACTGCAGTTGAAGGAGCCACATTCTTTACAGCAGAAAATAATTTAGGCCATGCTGTTCATTCCATGAAAATCTCTCTGCCATCCCTTTCTCCTCTCCCTCCTCAAAACATTCCTCAATGAAATTTGGAGGTGGATACAATCTAGTGAAGCCCTGAAGTTCCTTCTTTGTTTTTGATAGTATTCACTTTTTCTTCACCTTTCCCCCCCCACCAAAAAAAAAAAAAAAAAAAAGGCGAGCACCTGGCAAGGCCCGGCTTTCCCAGATGCGCTGCTTCCTCCTGCTTTCCTGAGCGTGCTGCTTCCTGGCTTTGCAAGGGTGATACCAAAACTGAGGCTAGGTTGGCATAGCAGTGTTCAGGCACCTAAACCACCCCGTTAATATTAATTAAAATGGGATTTTAAATAACGCCGTGGTTGATTATGGGATCTAATAAGCAGCCATCGCTGCTCCTGCCCGTAAGGGAGCAGAGCTGGCACCACTGCTGCCCGAGGGAACGAGGGGAAGAGCATTCCCGCTCCCGCTACCTGCACTGCTCGGCACGGGAGCAGCTGCGCCAGCAGCTACGCAGCAGGGAGAAAGGGGGAAAGGAAGGCGCTAATGCCCTTCTGTGAAAAATAACAACGATGATAAAGCCACCCTTCCCCTCAATATCATAATGGGGTAAGGGCCCAGGCTTGGCAATGAAATGCAGCTGCAGCTGTGCCCTCTTCTATTGCTACTGCAATAGCCCCTGCAAGGGCAGCGCTGGTTCTGCCTAATCTGGTCACAGAGAGGCCTGTAACAGCTGGCCCTGTTCAGGTCATTTGAAATATTCCTTCACCGTTATTATGTTGTAGCTGTCAGCTCAAACCCTCAGAAGTATTGCAGAATAAACACACTTCTGGTGATTAGGTGCACTGTGATTTACTGGTTAATCATACAGCGGCACAGAAAGAGCTCGTATCTCTTAATAAGATCAGCCAGAGCTTGCTGAAATGTATTAAAAAAGCATGGAAGGGCTGGAGATCATCTGTGCCCTGAGGCAGGTGCAAAGGTGCAAGATGCAATATGACAATTTTTCCCTTACTTTACACAGGAGTAAATTGAGATATCCCTGCTTTGGCTGGAGCAGTAGCCTATGAAAAAGTTTTTAAAAACACATTAAAATCTGACTCAGCCTTAGAAAAAGCCAAAGCTTTCAGCTGTCTCATTTTTTAACTAAATTCCCCCAAAGGAGAATTATGTCAACTTCTTTCTGCAGAATTAAAATCGCAGCATGCTGTGCAAGATTAAGATGCTCATGATCAAAAGCTGTTTTCTTTCCTGCTACCACTACTGGAATAAGTATATAAATTTTACATATTAACAGTGCCTTCAGAAGTGAAAATTGGTAATTTTTGTTCAAGTTATTAAATATATCCCATCCTGTAAGAAAAATTAACAGCACTGAATGGTAAGGGATTTCTACAGATCTAGGATCCATTTCCAAAATGGGTTAAGCGTGACAAAGCCTTGAGGGCAAAGCTCAGTGTGTGGATGTTGCAAGAAACTTGTCCTGGAAGAGGAATTTAAAAGATTATTGTTGGGAAGGAGAAGCCAGTCCTGCATTACTGGAATTCTGATATGGCAACAGTGGACTAAGAACACATAGAGGAGGAGATGGAAAATGTAGGGAGCCTGGCCCTTCTGCAGAACAGGCTAAGGAATAACATCTGCAGACTCAGTCTGTCAAGGCTGTATAAGCAGACATAAATATTAGAATCTCTTATAACATTATTCTATTTTTATAACTAAATATGAAACAACACAAAATTCTTGTGCTTTATAGATGAGACTTATTTCAAACTGCTGTTGTTCAAGCAGAAGCAAAAAAGGAGGAAGAGCAAGACTATTTCATTCACAGAGGATGCAAAAGTTTGGTTTTGCTTTGTTTTCACGTGTCCAAGGAAGTCTTCAACAGCTGTTATTTACCAAGCCTAATTAAGCTTTATGCATCCTCTGCCACTGTATCTTATGACAAATACAACAAAAGGGTTATGGATGATCTCAAGATAGAGCAGACAGTTATTTCCAAGATGTAGTACAAAACCACATGATAGTAACAGAAACAAAAGCTCTTTTTAAAATAATTTGGAAGTTTAAGATATTTACTGCAAGAACACAATCTTCATCTTCTATAAGAAGCATTCAGGAATCCTCTACATAGAGACTTTCCTGCATGTAAACATCCATCCTCACCCAGAAGGAATACAAAACATTGGCCATGAACAATAATATTCTCTCATCTCCTTAGCAGTCATGTCGTCAGTACAAATTCTTCAGTACACGTTCTTCAGTACAAATATGGGTGTCAGCCCCATCTCCTGGAGTAGTTTGTCATCATTCAGCTTTTTGAAACAGTCTGTAATTTACTGTTATTTTTAACTTCTTTAACTTTCTTTTTTTCCTTTATGTTTTCTTTTGCAGTTTTCCTAAAAGAAACACACCAGAGCCTAAGAAAGCTGAATATTATACGTCAAAAAGATTAAGTGCACATCAGTTACCCAGACAGCCATTTTACGTTACATTTGTGCAGCTAAACATAAATCCTTTGGTAGCAACAGTGTGAAGAAGGGGTAAGTGGGTTGTTTGCTTTGTATTCACCATCATTACCAGCATTGCTACATGGTTACTTGGTGGTCCAAGAAGTAGTTACTACTAGTAGGATAGCTGGTGAAGCTGGCTGAACCTCTTTTAGACATAGAGGACCTCTTACCTCCTCTTGGGACAAAACCACTTACTTTTTTCTTTTGGCCTTTTTTAAGAAGCACTGAGGGGTCGTACAAATGGCTTCTCTTGCCAGCGGTTTCTTAACAAATTTCTTCTTTTGCTTGCTGAAAAAACAATATTTAATAAAGAAAGATCAAATAAATATAAAGGGCAAAAATTAACATCCAATGTAAAAAATAGATACTGCTCTGAATATATTTTCAGTAAGTCACTAACATCTACTAAAGCTTTTTGATATTGTTTATTCCAAATTCAGTTCAGCTACATTATCTCCAGGGCATTTAAAAAAAACCTTAGGTTTAAAAAGATACAAACAAGTTTCTATTTTTAGATGCCACTATGTGTCCTATATGAAAAGGTGTGCATGGAAGCACTAATTAAAAATACACATATATGTATATTTATCTATACAGATCACTCCCACACCCCATTTGTTCAAGCTAAATCAAAAGAGCAAAGGGCTTTCTTTTCCCTAGGATCAAATGCTTTTCTGTAATTGAGAGGTTTTGTTTCCATTTTTATGCAAGTAAAAAAACACCACCCTCACGCTCTAAGATTTCTTCTGCACATAAACTACTGCAAACTAGTAGATCTTTTGCAACGCTTAAATATTCAGCATCAATCACGCAGGCTTTTAAAACGGAAAATGAACCAGTAAACTATCCAAAAGAAACATACCTTTGCAGTTTGGGAAAGTGTTTTATGTAATCTGGCACAGGACAGCCGGCTCGCTGAATAACACTGGCTATACTGGAAAGGAGAACAGAGAAAAGATCAATTCTGGCAGTACATGGTTGAACAGAAAGATAAGCAACTCCTGTGGAAAACAATGATTCCTAATAATTGGCTTTTCTTTTTTTTTTTTTTTTTTAAAAGCAAGAAGTAACAAAAACAAGTCAAGCAAGTTTGAAATGAACTGAAAAAAAGCCAAAAGGCATAATTGAAACTAATAGCTCCATTTGAATAGCTTAAACGAGTTGAAATTCTAGATGACTACAGACTTTAGGCAACTAAATAAAAAGCCAAACAGGAAAGTATTATCAAATCTTTTCAAGAATAAGCAAATTAAAGGAATGAATTATAACTGTCATTTTGTATGTTAACAAAAACCTCCAAGAAAAGAAAAGAAAGGGGAAAAAAAAAGAAAAAAAACACCCAACCACAGCACGAAATAATCGTACTTCCGACGAGGCAATGACTTCGGACACCCAAAACGAGAACAAAGCCAAACACATAGACTTTTGGAACTGCCCTTTAACTGGGTTCAAGTCAGAATAATCACTTTTGGTGGAAGATGTTGCCACTACTGGTAACATGACTGAAGCAAGTGAAAGGATACCAGTTATCCTTGGCTGTGTCAGTGAACAGCTTCAAAAATAAACCTTAACCTGAAGCATTCTTGTTCTTTCCCATACTCTGGTAACACCTTGCAGCCCTACAATAACTGATAGCAAGTTCTCTGTGCGCACTTGTAAGAGCTTTTTGAAATATAGAAGGGATTTCGGAGCATGGAGATACAGTGCTTGCAAGGTGTCTGGTACCAGAAAGAACCATATGGTTCAGCAGAACATTACACAAAAAGTATTTTGGCTACATCATGTTTCCAGTTTACCTTCGTAATAAAGGTTTATCATCTTCTGTAAAGAAAGTGACTGCTTTTCCTGTATGCCCTGCTCTTCCAGTTCGACCTGTCAAATGCAATTTTAAGAAACAGTAAGGATTTTACTTTAAGTGTCTTTGTTTCATTTTTTTTTTCTTCACAGTCCCAGTCTCATGATGTACCTACACCAAGGGTACTACCAAGCAGCTGATCACTGGATTATTCCTGCTGCCTGAAAGGACAAGCATGCCAGAAGGGTCTAAAGACTTAAGGTTCATAAAAGCCTGACAAAAAGGTCAGTCCATTTTACGGGAAGGTGAGCCCAGACATAGGCTAGTTTAGGTAGTGTAGAAGTTAGTGCTGTAGCAACAGTCTTTATTTCACCATCTCTACTTATGCACAAGAAAGCTACATCAGAGACCAAGACATTGAGAAAAAAAGACATGCTCTGAAAACACTCACCTATCCTGTGGATGTATTCCACTGCACTCGTCGGCAAGTCATAATTAATGACCATATTCACTCCTTTGAAGTCAATTCCTCGAGCTAGTAAAGCTGTGCAGATGAGCACCCAAATCTTCCCAGCTCTGAAACTGTGTACTACGTTATCTCTCTAAGAAAAGAGAAGAGGTGTACTTGAGAGCAGTCTAAGTAGCAATTTGAAAAGAGAGATCAATTTGTGTACCAAAGTTCTCATACTGTTAACTAGTAAACCTACACCTCTAAACCTCCAAACCAAACACTCTACAGCAATTTATATGCTTGTAAATACTATCTGAAATCACATTAGAATGCTCTTGTTTTCTGAAGTATTTCTGGAAAAGAAATGAATTCTCCTACCTGTTGCTGAGTTTTATCTGCATGGATGACATCCACATTGATGCCCTCATAAATAAGTTCATGGAAAAGCTCTTTTGCCCTCTCAATGGACTGAACAAAAACAAGGACTGGAGGAGCAAAACCCTACAAAAGAACAAGCTTGTCTGAGGTTCAATTCCTTTTCCTACTTTTACTGATTGCAGATACTGTGCTACTATAGACTTGACCAGCTTCAGTATTTTACATTTCACAGAGCAAATTTTTGACCAACAAAAACCTTGGGAATCGGAGCTAAGCAAGTTCAACTCCACTGCCTTTGATAGAGTATTTTTTGACTTAAGTACCAGGTTGCTTTTTATTTCACAGAAATTGATTTTTTATTATTTTTTTAATAAATATGAAGAACCCACTCATTTTACACCAAGCAAAATTAAATAGACTTAACACAGAGTGGACCCAAGATCCAAATATGTAACAAGAATGGGAAAATCCTCTCAGTTTTAATTGGGAGAGTACTTACGCCTCCTCTTTAAACAGCAGATTTGTACAGTAGTTTAAAAATATGCCCAAGTCTATGACTTAGGAAATTATATACCTCTGACAGAGTACATGGCTCACTTAGAAAGCAAGCAGAATGTGTTAAAACATTCCAAAATACCTTTTTAACAAGCTCTCTCATTGCTGTTAGTTTTCCTGTCTCAGATCCAACGAACAAAAGCTCCTGTTCTACTGTTTCTGCTGCAGAGTTTCTGAAAACAGAAATCCAAGAGAAACACACTCCTGTTAGTGTCTTATACATACAAAATATTAACTGGTGAAAGAGAAACACTGCAAGACAGATTATTTCCACCACTACATGCTGCTAAGTTTAATGTTTATTTGATGAAAGTAACAGGCAACAAAATACAACACTTCCCCCAAAAATCTAAGGCGGCTCTCAAGACACTTCCTTGAGTACCAAGATCAGTAACACAAATATACAACTGAGTGGAATGGTGATGCAAAGAAAGCAAATAATCTGCTCAGGAAGGGAAAAAATCACGTGAGTGCAACTGCACGCATACCTTGCTCCAATAGACACCAGAACAACACTGTCAAGGCTGAGTTTACACCACTCCTCCACATCATGTGCAAAGGTTGCACTGAACAAGGCTCTTCTCACCACGTGGGATGTGCACGCCAGAAATATGGAGGCCAGCTGGTCTCGGAATCCTGTTTTCCCATCTTCAAACAGTTTGTCTGACTCATCAACCACCAGCCACTCGACACTAGGAACAGAGAGGTTTCCTTTTCAACCACAGTTATTTGTAGAGAGGACAAAGGTTACACACACATTCAGTTTTCACTAACAAGCGTGAAAAGTAGCAAAGACAGACTGACTAAAGATTCTCAGTACCTGGACAAGTCTATTGCTGGAGGATCTTGCTTCAGCAAGTAAATAAGTCTGTTTGGAGTGGTAACCAGCACATCTGCAGGAAAGAAAAATAAATAAATAATGACAAAACATTAAAAACAAAAACAGAACAAAACAAACTTAAAGTCTGAAGATAAAAGAGTTCCAGTCCAATCTGCCAGAAGTTTATTGACATACCCCAGGGCAAGGCAGTTCATTGCTGCAGTCTATTTGGTGTAAGAATAATAGAATAATTAAGATGTAAAAGGCCATGGATTTGTCTAGAATTAGAATATTTCAAATAAATTGTTCTTAAAATCCATCAGAAGTGGTTTGGATATAAAAATCTATCCCCCTCCATTTTCTTATGCCTTATCTTCTGTGATGTTCACCTTTTTAAGGCATACGATTTGAAAAGATGCACTATAAAGGAGTTCGTTTCCCACTCCTTCCATGCAAGCTACTTCATTCAATGTTGAGTAATGGATTGCATGACTCAAATGATATTAAATGGTCTCTTAAAAGCCACATATGACAGAAGAGTTAGAGACTCTTCAGTCATTTTAGAAGTTTCCTGTATAAATTAACTAGTTAAAACAATTACCAAATTTCTTAGAGGATTTGGGCCCAAACTTCTTGGCTGCTTCTGCTGCTTTGTGGATCATATGTATTCTGAAGCCAGTTCCCTCAGCCAATTTTATCAGTTCTCGATGTGTCTTAAGAAAACAAATAAACATACACCTGCCTGTTCATCTCATTTTTTATGAATCAAATGAATCAGAACTCTGTTGTACTGCACATAAATATGCCAACACCCCCTTCCCAACACAGACCTGGCTAGCAAGTTCTCGGGTAGGGGATATGATGAGAGCTCTGAAGCCTTTGTTCTGAGGTTGTTTCAGGTGTGTTAAGAGGGGAATACAAAATGCCAGTGTTTTTCCAGAGCCAGTGGGAGCTTAAGCAACAAGTTCACGACCCTGTGGGGAAAAAAAAAAAAAAAAAAAAAAAAGTGTTATACTTTACTAGATTAAAAGAAAAAAAAAGAAGAAAAAAAAAGCATGCTCACATCAATATTAATGTTACAAACTGAACAGAGGACAACATTTAAAGTACAAATCAAGAATCTTGTAAGAGCTAAAATTTGAACTCCGATGGGTTGATATATATTTATCCACTGCTGTGACCCTAAAGAGAGACCTCTATCCAAGCACTGCCTTAAGAACAATAAAACACAATAGCAGAAAGCTTACGTGGAGCATAACGGGAATGGCCTGCATCTGGATTGGTGTTGGGACATGGAAGCCAGCCGCCTGAATATTCTCCATGATTTTAGGATGGACTTTGTACTCTCTTTGAAGCTGCTCAAATGTGGCAATTGGGTCAGGAAGGTCTGTCCCTTGAACATTAATCTTGTGTTGATTCCTGAAGCGGTTTATCTAAAAAGCAAAAGACAAACTCCTTTCTTTGACTGCATAAAACTAAACAAATGGATTCAGGTTCTGATTTTTTTTTTTTTTTTTTTTTTAACTATCCTGAGTCTTCTCTTTTCCTGTGAGCAAACTTCCCTTTTCACATGAAATACCACAGAAATCACATAATCTGCTGCTCCCTTAATATGCTGCAAATCCCACCTTTTCCTTCCTCAAGCGCTCAAGCCTTTCTGCTGTAGGTTTTTTCATGCTTGTGTCTTCGACTTTTGCTTCCACGGAGGACATCCACCTTATTCCATTACCTTCTGACAACTCTGGCACGGAAACGGCCCCTAGAAGTTCCAGAAAGTTTCCCATGAGTAAAATTCAGACAAAATAAAATAAAATAAAGAAATAAAAGCAACAAGGAACCCCAAACCCTCCTCTGCGGGACAAGGCCCTGCTGCAGATTTTTGCAGTAAACGCACACGAGCTCAAGGCCTCTCCAGGGCCCGCGCTGCCCGCTGCAGGTACCTGCCGTTTTCCTCCTCTTCCTCCGTCCGCCGCCGCTCCCCGCCGCCGCTCCCCGCTTCGTGCCGGGCCCCGCGGCGGCCTCGTGCGGCGGCTCCGTGCGCGGGGCTCCCTCCTTGGGCCCGAAGAAGTCGAGGCTCGCCGGGGCGCCATCGCCGCTACCCTTCCCGACCTAGGGGCGAGGGGGGAAGAGGGTGAGACGCGGCCGCCCGTCCCGCGCTGCCGCGGGGGGCCCGGCCCGGCCGCTGCGCACCCCGAAGCGCCGCGCGTCCCCCGCGAAGCGCCGCACGTCGAAGCGGGCGCCGGCGCCCAGGCGCCAGAACAGCTCGCGCGCCTCCATGGCGCCGCCTTCCCGCCGGAAGCCGGGAGCACTTCCGGGGGCGACTGCTCACCCCGCCCCGCGGCCCCGGCGCGCGCTGCCATGGTAACGCCGCCCGCCCGCGGCCGCCATGTTGCCGGGTCGCCGTGACGACCGCGCGGCGGGGCAAAATGGGGCGAAAAGCGGCCGGTTTGGCTGCGCCGCGTCTCGCACCAGGCCCAGGGCCCCCGGCGCCGGCCCCCGCCGCGAAGCCCCCGTGCTCGGGCCCGTGCGGCCGGCGGATTGATTGGGCCCGTGGCGTCCCCTCGTTCTTGAGGAGCTTCTTCCGTAAAAGCAGGAAGGGTTGGGAGGAGCTGGGTGGGCACCCAGCAGTTGTGCGAACTGCAGGGGCAGCAGCGGGTCCCGGGGGGCCTGGATCCAGTGGAGCCATCAGCCAGCGTCCTGGGACCTCTGACAACACAAACCAGTGCATGTTCCCATTTTTTTTTCCAATTATAACCTCTTCATCAGCAGTGGGGGGATTCCCCTTGGGCCCTGCAGCAAGTGGCTCTCTCGTAGTGAAAATTTAAGTCCATCCTCGCTTGGCCTCATTCAAACCCAGCTTAGTCAAAAATATTGAGGGCTCAATCCCGGAGCTCCGTTTTTGCGCCCCGGGTCGATAAAGCGTTTAAGCACACGGTTAACACGAGGCAGCGCGGGCAGTCCCCTTGATGCCTACGCTAACGTCAAGCATAGTTGCTTAGCGCTCAGTCTGCAGCGGCACAACCCAGGCTCGCACACAGCACTTGTCGCTGCGCTCAGAAAAGCTCTAGGGGCAAAGCAGAACAAGCCCAGCAGCTCAGCTGCTCAAGCAGTCAGAAAGCTTTGCGGAGATAAAGATCAAAATTTATTTAATTCATGCATTTATGCATTACGATAAGCTTGGGGACCCTGACAATACAGGCATGCTACTAGTACCTTGCAGCAGATCAAATGATACTGCTATTTTTCCTGGTGTTCTTGAAGTAAAACAAACAGAAATCCAATTAAGCCGCATAACATCAGCATTACAAAAACTGTTTTATGCAATAAAATTCTCAAGGGCTAAATGTTTACATTGCCAAACTCTGAGAGTCCTAAGAAAAACAGGCGCTGGTTGTTCCTCCTGTAATGGTCACTTCTTTAATTACGAGGCTTTGAGATGAAAAATTGCATCAACTCAATCCTCCCTACAGTCCGTAACTGCCTGATTTATAGCAGCTTTTCTCTGCCAACCTTTTGACTTCCCCGCGGACAGATGGACGCAGTCGTATGGAAACCTCGGGTGGCTGCGCTGACCCGGCGCTGCCGCTTCCTTCTTTCGTACCCCGTGCCGAGGCATTTCTATGTGTGCATTTCTATGTGTTTAGAGCAGAGGAAGATGGCACAGGATCACGCCGCCGAGCCGCACGCGCGCGGCGTTCCCGGGGCGCACGCCGCTGCGCGTCCGCGGGAAGAGCTGACTAGCGGTTGCTGTGAGAGGACGGGGAAGAATGCGGAGGAATTTGTGTAACAAAGAACTATAAATCATCTCCCATACACCGCCGATATCCATCACTCACCCCAGAGATGCTGTCAGCAGAGTCAAGAGTGAGGAAACGGGAAATATTCCCTCCGTCAATAGACAGGGAAGCCCCTTTGTGGCCCGCAGCGAGTTGCCCGGCTCCCGAGGTGACAGCGTTGGGCACCGTGCGGGCAGAGACGGGAGGCCGGGACCTCCCTGAGCCGCCGTCGGGAAAAGCAGCCCCTGGCACCGGCCCAGGGCCGGCGCTCGGCGCCCCGGGGCTCGAGTCTCCTTCACGCTGAGGTCGATTTGCTCTGCCCTGAGTGGAAGGAGAGGCCGGCGCGCAGGACCCGCTCTTGCCTTGCACGCCAGCCAAATGCGAGGCCGCCTACGTTAGTGCAAAGCCAGACTTCTCCTGTCAAGACGCTGGGTTTAGCTGTGCTTCCCCGGTGCTGCTCTGCCCGTTGCTGGGCACTAATTGCCACGTCGGCGCTGACACCAAATTTCCAACAAGGGGAAATTTCTGTTCCTTCAAAGGCCATTCAGATCAGCCAGCAACTAGTGCGCTAATTAATGTTGGAGCTGCCTGCGGGAACTGGGGAAACCCTCTCTGTTCGCAGAGCGCGCGCTGGGCTGGGTCTTGGTTCTGTGAAATCGGCTCAAAGCTGCACTGTTCCCTAGTGCTGCGTTTAACCCTCAGGGTATCTAGATGGGCTGGAACTGATTTCACTCCTTTTCAGTTCCACTCGTGCTTGTACTAACCAAGGCAACATCAACACTTCCAGAGCTGAGCCCCCTCAGATACCTGCCAGAGAAGCATCACAAGGCAAAGGATAATTTATTTGTTCCCAGTAGTTAATGCAAAGCAATAAAGGGAAAGCAAAGTGCAGCAGTGCAGTAGCTACTGCAGCACTCGGTGCCCAGAGAGCTGCCAGGATCAGGGTGGCCGCTGCAGAAGACGTGTGGCTGCTGCAGCCAGTGCTGCTCCGGCAGCGCCCGCCGGCACCCGCGTCATCCTGTGCATTGCACGAGGCCGCTTGCCCTTTGCAGGTTATGCTCACACCTAAACTCTGAAAAATGAGGGGCACGGGGCTGCTGCCCAGGTCCCCTCTTGAAAAAAGACAGTGAAGACCAGTAACTTCTAATAAATAAATAAATAAATAAATAGATGTATACATTTTAGTTCTTGTAAGGCAGGATTTACAGGACTAAGCTTGTAAAGGGGACTTTTACATACCTGCTCCCCATGTCCCACTCTCATACTAACTTATCATCACTAATATGCACATAACAGTCAATTAGCCTGGCTGAGTGCACTCATGACCTCTGATCCCTGCTGTGTCCCCCAATCCATTAACAGGCCCTCAGCCTTTAGCTCTCAGTATGAATTGATGTAGCATCTATTCTCTCTCGGCAAAGAAACATGCTTCCTCATTCATCTGTCCATTTCCACTTTCTGTTCTTTTGTCCTCTCCTTCTGTTCCCTGTGTTGCTAACCTGGTCACAACTTCTTGACCCCTCGTCCTCCTCCCTCCCAAGGGTGTTGTAATCCCCATCACTACCCCAAAACTTTTACTTTTTTTTCTTTGCCTACATCTTATTTAGCAAAAATGGTTTCCAGCGGTGTGGGAGCTTTGATCCCCTATTCAAGAAATCCTTGCAATGTTTTTTTAAAGGCTTTCTTTCTAAGGCAAATGAATTCTTCATAAAGGGGGAAATGGTGTGCTACTTGGTCTCTGTTCATCTGAAGAAGACAAATGATCTCTTTTATTACTTGAAAAGCATAACAGTTGAGTGTGTAGATTTGTGATTTATCTGTAATTAAGAATCCATTTGGAAGGCATCTTAATTACAGGGAGGAAAATTAATTTTGCTGAATAGAAAAGTATAATAAAAGTTGCTGGAATTAAAAGAGAGTGTAAAGTTTCTGAGGCTCGGGTTTTGTGCAGGAATGCTGGGGTGGGACAAGTCCCTAGTGCACGTTAGGGTTTTCGAAATTTTGGGCTTGCTTCGTGCCCAGGAGCCAGCGCGCCTCCTGACCCGGGCTCGGAAGTGCTGCCGGCAGCTCAGCTCCCTAGCATGGACACACTTCCCTTTTCTCCTCCCATTCCCTGGCTCTGCCGGTGGCTGCGGCTTTTCCATGTCCCCCACGCTGCGCCCTGCGTGTCCCCCGCTTTGCCCCATTCCAGCTGCACGTGCTGTGCAAAGGAGGGGGACGCACCGAGAGCCTCCGTGCCGTCGGAAGCCTCCGCCGTGGGCTGTTCCGTAGCTGTTTGCCTGTTTGCACTGGGCAGCAGACAGCCGCGCTGCTGGCCCGTGGGATGCAGGCCAGGCGCGGGGCGCTCACGTCGGATGTTTGCTCTGAGCACACGTGGTGACACCAGACTCCTTACATGGAGCATCTTTGCTCTGTGCCGCGCGCGGCCCACGATGACACCCTGGTCACCCCGCTGACATCCACCCGGTGCAGGAGCCCTCACAGCGAGAACACGGGCGGGGGACGTGAGCGCCCACCTGGGTGCCAACGGGGGAGCTGCTGCCGCCCGGAGAGCGCGGGGGACGCGGGGGACACTTGCCTGGAGCTGGCGGGCGGTATCGGCGAGGGCTCTGCGGGGTGCCGGCCTCGCCAAGCCTCTGCCGGGCTCCCGTACGCGGTCGCAGCGCCGAGGGGGGCAGCCGGCAATGTCTGCAAACAGCCCAGCCTCAAACGCAAGCAGTTTGTGCATTCCTCCCGGCGCGCTAGTCAAACGGACATCGGCTTACCCAAATCCGCTCAAAGGCTTCAAAGGGCAGAGCGTGTTTGCTGGCCGCAGGGCAGCACAATGCTTTCCCTTTTGACCCATCGCGCAGGGCAGTGCGCCGGGGACAGCGCGGTGGCCGCGGTGCCCGAGCGTCCCGCTGCCTCATCTCGCTGGGACGTTGTGCCCGAAACCTCTTGTTTTCCTGCTGAAATTTGCAGTGGATCCCCGTGGCCAGCTGGACAAAAGGTCTGGAAAGGAAGCTGTTGGGAGTTGGGCACTGCGGTACAGCGCACGTGCACCAGTCCTTTCCGCAGCTGCTGAAGCAGCTCGGCTGAGCCTGCGTGTTTGCGGTGCCCCGAGACGCGGCCGCGTTTGCAGCCGCATCTCTGCTGGACTCCAGCAGACCGGGCTCTGGGGAGGCAGCAGATGCAGAGGAGCCGCCGCTCCCCGGGACCGGCTCCGGGCAGGCGGCTCTCGCACGTGGAGGCGGCATGAAGGCAGTTTTGACCCGGCGGCCGTCCGCGTGTCGTCCTGGGGCCCGGATTTGCGTGCCGGAGCAGGCGCCGGCCGGCGCGCTTTCCTCGGGCGCACGTGGTGTCGTGCTTACCGACAACCCTCGGGTTCCCTCGGGTGCCAGGGCCGCACCAGGGATCACCCCGGCAGCTCCGCTCGGCTGCGCACAGAGGCTGCAGCCAAATCCAGGGAGGCTTTTCCCCCATAAACTCGTAAGTATTCACATCATCCCCTAGGAAATAGTCGTGCTTTGTCCCTGGTACCTGGGGCATGGGTGGCAACACACACGTGGCCACTGGGCAACTTCATGCACATCCTGGCTAAATGCTGCCTAATCAGTCATCCCACTCACTTTATTGACTTCATCCTGCTGGTTTTACCACGCGTACCTGGCCCCATTGCCGTCTCCACCCGCGTCTTCCTGTGTGCAGATGTGTCCTTCCGTACACGTTTTCTCCCTTCCCTAGCTCAGCCCTTCCTTATCTCGCCTTGCACCTCCAGGTGCCATCCCCACAGTGCTCGCTACTGTCCCCTCATTCCTCCACATGGCTCTCTGAAGAGAATGGTGTAAATTGATCTGATGCTGGATAGGCATCAGCTGGGCAAAGCTCGGCCTCTTCAGCTCCACGAGCCACTCGCAGAGCCTCTAGGCCTCCTTCAGCTTTGTACTTGCAGTTTTCACGTGGGATAGCAATCAAAGCACTTCAGAAGCGGCAGCAGTAAGAGCGCTCCCTCCCACCTCCCTGTCTTTTTTCACTGACCTATGGGCTCAATATCCAAAATTGATGGGGCTGCTCTTTGTCCGCCTGCGAGGCGACTCTTAATTGGTTTGTTTAACACTCGGCCGCTAAGGTTAAGGAATAAGCTGCAGTAGAATGAGGGCAACATCATTAGTGATGCAGCTCTCTGTGTCCAAATGGATGAGGGAGTCCAGAGCCCGGGGCTGAGCAAGGCTTTGCCAGGGGCCCCGTATCCCTGGAGCAAACCCAAACCCTGCTCAGAAACACCCCAGGATTGCAGGAGAGCAGACTAAAATGCTCCCTGGAGCCTGTTACTTTTCCTGGGTGATAGGTGGGTCTTCTTAGGAACGACGACTCACTGCACAAAGTGAGAAACTTGGATCAATAACGCAGTGGAGAGCAAGAGAAATGCATCCTTGCCTGGCTCCGTCATGGGAGAACATCCCACGCAACAGCGCTGACACCCAGGGAACTTGCAGGGCCTTTGCCAAATACACATGGTCTTCATACCCTACAATGTTCTGCTAAGCATTTCAGTCCTGCTCATTGATGATGACATAGGTGCAGTGTAGTCTTTACCCTCAGACATGACTTGAGCAGATGATCACACAGAAACCACAAAGCAGAAGAAATGGTATTTAATTATGGTATACATTAAATTAAATGTCATTCTGTATATAGGACTCCTATTCCTGATGACTTTTTTCCCTTGGGGCAGCTCCTATCAGTCCCAGCAAGGACTGGGGTCCCGCTGTGCTAGACATTGTACAAGCACAGGCTGAAAGAGCCTTCCTTGCCCCAAGGAAGCATCCAGTGGTTTCCTTCCAACACCGCTCCCCGGGCCACAGGCGCCGCTTCCACAGGCAGCGCGCGTCTCACGGGCACCGTGTCCCGTGCAGCGGTCGCAGGTGGGGCCCGGGGCTTTGGGAGCGCTGGAGCCCCACGTCCCTCACGGGCGCTGATCCCGGTGCCGCAGCGCCCGCGGCCCCGCGCTGATCCCGACCTGCAGCCTTTGCCTTCGAGCAGCTCCCGAGGGCCGTGCGGGCGGAGCCGGGAGCTCCGCGGGCCGGTGCCAGAGAGTCCGCGGCTCCGGAGTGAGTGAGCTCCCTTACAGGGCGGGGAGCGACATCAAGGCAAAGCTCTGCGCAGCTCTGACCTTCACCAGAACGTTCAAAAACAAGAGAAAGAGGCAGTTCGGGCATCATATATACAGGTGGGGGGATTGCACTTAATTACAGCAGTTTACATCCATTGGACAAAATTCACCTCTTGTATATAAATCTCTATGTGTCGGAGGTGGGGAAGGGCCAGCTGGAGCGGGCTGTACCTCTATTTACATTTAACGGGCTCAGTTCCATGGCGCGCAAAATCCATCCCTCCATCCGGGCGGGCCTCGGCGGGGAGGAGGAGAATTAAATCTCGCCGATTGTCCCTTCCGCCCGCTCCGGGGCGGCTCATTCCCATCTTCCCAGCAGAGCCGGCAGCCTCCCTGAAGGGGAACGCTTCGGAGCGAGTCCTGGAGACGCGCCGGGAAATACTGCGTGGCAGGAGTGGGCTCCTCGCCGGGGCCGGTGCTGCGCGGCGCGGGGCCGGGGCCGCTCGGCACGCACCGCTACGTGAGCCAGCCCGGCCGCGCTAGGGCGAAGCCCCCGGCGGCTGCCGGGGCGCCCGCGGGATGTGGTGGAAAATCCGGTCCGGTTGCTAGGTGCAAAATAAGTGAAGTGTGGAGCATCACCAGGCTTGCAGGGGACACTAGGAGAGAGGCAAGAGAGGCGGTGACTGGTGGGGCCAAGGGGCTGCAGGGGCTCACGCACCCCTCAAGCAAACGCAATGGGAAGAACGGGGCAGAAATTGTCCCCAAAATGACAACAACAACGTGCCCGTTTGTGCCCAGCCTCCTGGAGAAATTGTTCACCGGCAGCTCGCAGCCCTCAGCCGCGCGGCCAAGCGCAGCCCCGCGCGAGCGGCTCCGCTGCAGGGACGCCCGGCCCGCACCGCCCGCACCGGCTGCTCGCCTTTTGCTTTCAAAGGCGGTTTCAAAACCGCGTTCCCGGGGTGCTGCCCACGGGGCAGGTGCCGGGCCCTGGCCGGGCTGCACGTGCTCGCGGCCGGTGCGAGGAGCGGGTCCCGCGCCCCAGCCGCGGCGCGGCCTCCTCACGTCCGCTCTTCATTTCCACTTTTTCTGCTCTAACGAAAGCGAGGGGGGAAAAAAATAGCCCGAGGGACAGAGAGGAACACGGGGCAATTTCCTGGGGCAGCCCTGCTCCGAGGCCGGGGGTGGGCGGCCCGGCGGGGGCATCCTGCGCCCTTCCCATTAGGGGAAGGCTTCCTGTGCTCGGAGGGCCCGTTCCAGCAGGCGAGCATCAAAGCCGGGGCGGCGCGCTTAATCAGGGAGCGGTTCGGGCTCGGCGCACACCAGATGTGTCGATAAAGCCTCGCCGAGGAAATGGCCTTCCCGGAGCGGCACAGCCGTGCCCGGCCAGCGCGGGGCTGCCGGGGACCCGCCGTGGCGGGATGCTCCCGCGTGCCGGGATGCTCCCGCGCCGCCCGGCCCCTGCCTTCGCCCCGCGGCGCGGCGGAAGCCGCGGCTCGCTGCCGTGTTTGCTCTGCGGTCGTGCCCGGCATTTTTGCCTCTCCCCGTCACCCTTGGCGAGGGCGTTTATCTGCGCGCAAGTTCAAGGCTTCCCTCCTGCTTATCTAGCGATCAATAAGGGCCACATATTTCCCACAGCCCCCGGGCGGGCAGGAGAAGGGCCCATTGTGCGCGAGGGGCGCGCGCACCTCGGCCCGCGCGCGACAAGGACGCGCCGCGTACCTGCTTGCTGGAGGACATGTTGGTCAAGGTGCTGATGCTGCTCGTGTCGGTCACCACCATGGCCGAGGGGAAGCGGGACGTGTGCGAATACTGGGGGGGCTCCTGCTTGTGCGCGTACACTGCGAGGGACGGGAGAGGAGCCGTCACGCCGGCGCACGGGGAATTAATGGCGTGGGGACGCGGGGAGATAAAGGGGCCGTGGGAAGGTGCCCGAGCGCCGCTGGGCGCGTTGGCCGCGGTGCAGAGAAGCGCCCCCGGAGCCGGCAGGATGTGCTGAGCATGCGCCTGAGGTCAAACCTTGCTGGGCACAAGGGGTTATAAAGTAACTCAAGTGTTTTCTCCTCCCCCGCCCCCCCTACATTTTCACCAAAGAATCTGCTTTTCGCCCCAGAAGGGCCCTGACGGAGCGTGACGGGCGCCGCGCGGCCAGGGCATGCGGGGAAGCCGCCGGAGACGGCCCCGCGGGTGCTCCGGGGGCTGGGGCCGCCGCGACACGGAACACACGGGGCGCAGCAGCGCCGCGGGCTCCCGCCGGGCCCCCGCGCCAGCCCCTTACTGTGCGAGTTCTGCAGCTGCGTCATGGTGGCCATGAAGGGCTGCTGCGGCATGTGCCCGGGCGACTGCTGCATGAGCGGCTGCTGGTGCGGGCTGTGCAGCGGCTGCGAGAACTGCACGGGCTGCAGCGCCGCCAGGCTCCCGGCCACGCTGTTGATGACGGGCACGCTCTGCGCCTGCGACGTGTTCAGGCCTGGCAGGGGGACAGAGCGAGGCGTCAGCGCGGGAGCAAACGGGAGAGATCCCGGGGGGAGCGCGGGAGCGCCCGCCGCAGCCCGCGGGGATCCCCGGCGGGGAGCGCGCACAGGCCGCCGGCGCGGGATGCAGGACACTCACTCTGTGCGATGGCCATGACGCCGGAGAGCGGGGTCATGATGAGGTTCTGGGACTGCTGCGGGTTGTGGTGGGACAAGCTGTGGATGTTGGTCAGGGTGCTCACCGGGGGCAGCCCACCCCCGGAGACCGAGATCTGCTGTAAAGCAAGCAGCACAGCGGGCATCAGCAGCGAGCGCGGGCGGCCCCGTTCCCCGCGCGGACCCTGCCACGCTCCTGAGCATCCCAGTCAGACATGGCCGCTAAACAGCGAGAGCGGGGCAGGAAAAGGCTTTCCTGGAAGCGCTTCCACAGTGCCAGGGACACGACAGCCCTGGCACTTGCCGCCTGTTCCCAAGTCCATGCCAGGGGCAGCTGAGGACTCGCTGCACTCATTAACCAACCATCGCCTTGCAGGGGAAAGGTAGGTAACGCAAACGCTGCAAGCTAAAAAACCCCAGCAGGCTGCACAGGGCACTGCCAGCGGCACCAGCCGCACTCTGCCACCGGCAGGGCCCTGATTTAGGCAGCGATGAAGGGTTAGGCACAGGGCAGAGCTGCTCGGAGCACGCGGAAACCACGGGAGCTGCTTCCTGGTGCAAACTTGGGGCCGAGAGAGCACACGAGTGACCCCACTGCTGCACGCGGGAAGGGGCGAGCGCGCACCGAGCCGCTCCGTCCCAGGGGCATCGCCAAGGCCGGGAGGGAACGGGGCCAGTTTTGGAAACTGGTGCGAGTGCTGTGTTCATTTTGAACATGTGCTTCGAGACGGCCCCATCGCCATCGAAACAAATAGATCAATAAATTCCAGCGCAGGAGAATGAGTCACATTTCCTTACGCAGGACTTCCCACGTTCCCGGTTTCCTCAGGGCCGGATGGCAGCACGCTCAGGCGCGCCGGCCCGGCCCAGGCCAGACGCAGAGCACGCGGGCCGGGGCGGCCGCATCCTTGCGCCGTCTCGGCGGGAGCCGGCCCTGAGACGCGGCACCTTCCCCGGCTGCTCCCGCTTCCCAGGGGGACACGCAAGGCCCATGTTTGCTCACTAAAACCGCAGCCTGCAGCATACTTTTGTGAAATAACTTGCAAGCACTAGCTAGCCTTGCCCACAGATGGGAGATAAGCGGGCAGGCCGTGCGCGGCAGGGGGACGGTGCCGGTGGTGCAGACGCACAGGGTCTTCCCACAACGTCCCCAAGCGGCTTCACCCACGCCTCCCATTTCAAGGAGCCTCTGCTGCATTTCCCTGGGGAAAACGCAGCAAATCCCACCCTTCCTGAGCAGCCCTGCAAGAGCAGGCAGCCCTGCACCGCGCTGCCCTCGCTGCTCGTGACTCATTTTATGAGTTTCAGGCTCGGCGCTGCCATGCGGAGCCGGGCGGCAGCGGCCGCGCCAGGCGCAGCGGCGCGAGCAGACGCGAGGACGGCGCGGGGCGGGTGCAGGGCTGCGCTCCACAGCCCAGGGCCATGTTTGACTTTCGCTTTCAGCAGCAAGAACGCCTCCCCGGAAGAGGAGGCACGGCCTGGCCGGAGAGCATCGCTCCCCAAGGAGAGCTGCAATTCCGAAAAATGGCCATGATCCCCTTTTGCAATTCCTAAGGAGGAAATGGCCGTTATTCCCTTTTGCAGTTCCTGAAAATGGCCATATTCTCAGCATTGGCCCAAATGCAATGCCCAAGGCACCCCTGCAGGGCAGGGCTGGGGATCCGGGGGGCTCCCCCAGTCCTGCTGTCCCAACGGGACACACAAGGGCATAGCACCCCGGGGCGAGCACAGCACCCACACACATGCACGGGCTGTGGGAGGACGAGGAGCAAGCAGCTCGAAAGGAAACCCCTTCCCCACCAAAATGCAAAAACACAGAGAGCTCAAGGGGAAAAAAAAAAAAGTGAGTTAGGGTTTATCAACACCCACGGCACCAGGAGAGAGCAAGCGGCGATGCAGCCGCACGGATGCACCGAGGGCGTAGGGCTGTGTGCGCGCTGGGACCGGCCGTGTCCCCGCGCTGTCACCGTCCCCACAATGCGCCATTGTTCGGTGCGGGCCGCGTGTGAACCCCGCCGGCCGCCTGTTTGCTTTGCCCGCCGGGCCCGCTTATCTTATCAGCGCCGCGGCCACAATAGGGCCAGGTGTACTCACCATTTTGCCGTCGGGCGAGAGCAGACCGTGGCCCGGCTCCAGGGCGCCCGGCGAGACCTGCTGCAGCACGGCCTGGCTGCTGGGCACCATGGCCGCGCCGCCGTGGTGGCCCATGGCCCCCGAGGCGGCCGCCTCGCCGCTCGCCGCCTGGCTGTACCGCACTCCTGCAAAACAGGCGCGCCGTGAGAGCCGCGCACGGGGGTCCCCACAGGGGAGGGAGCCCAAATCCCCCCAGCACCCCCCTGCGTTGCGGAACCCCCCGGGGCTCCCTCGGCTCCGCTCCGGGTGCCGCAGGCTTTGCAATGGGCTGCGCAGTGCGCGCGCAGGGCTCAGCGGTGTCACCGCGGGCTCTGCGCTGGGCGAGGGACTAACAGGCTCTGGCAGAGCGCGGTGCTGCCGTTTGCACCATTCCCACCCTTTGTGCAAAGTCTGGCACGTGCTGCGGCACCCAGGCGGCCTCGAGCTGCAGGGCAGCAACTGGGCATCCCGCATCCCTAGGAGTCCCACATCCCCCGGCAGCTCCTGGATATCACACACTGCTGGGGCATCCCAACGTATCCCGCATCCCCAGGGCATTCCCGGGGCACCAGATCTGCAGAGCTCCCCACCACCATGGGCCCTTCCAGCACCAACTCCCACTCCTTCCTCGGACCCTTTCCAAGCACATGATTAGTAAATTCCCACAGGAAGACGGAAGAGCAACAGACAGATTGGAGCGGGATCCACCTCAAGCACAAGTCTTCCCTATAAATATATTGAATTTGGCCTCGCACTGATAACCCGATCATCAGCTGTGTGTCATAGAAAGGCATCCAGAGATCACCAATAATTAATGGGTGGGTGGGAGGAGAGGGGGAAAAAAAAAAAAAAAAAAAAACCCACACACCCGCTGGGAACAAAAGTGCCTTTACGGGGCTGCGGAGCCGCCCGTCCCGGGCGCTGAGCTCACGTCCCCTTCCCAGAGCTCTGTGCCAGGCTGACGGCGGGAGCGGGCACTCCGTGCAGCACGGAAAGGTTGTGCCATCACTGGAGTCTTGGCATCAGTGGGTACAAGGGCAAACGTGCAGGGAAACACGGGACTCAAACATTGCTCGAGTGCAACGCAAGCCACAGACCGTGTATCCGTAAGGGGCCTGAGCACTACGACAAGTGTGTCAAGCAGGATGTTACTGTTGGTTAAGACAAGGACAGTTCAGTCTCTTTTGGACTCACTGAAGCTTTCAGTAGAGAGAAAAAAAACAAATCCATTTCCAAACCCCAACTCCCCTACACCACTGGAGGATGTTCCTGGTCCACAGCCTAGGACTCCAGGAGCAAGGAAGCCATCCCTAAAAACACCGAAATGTTAAAAGACTATTTCCAAGCTTTCCTCTGCAATCCCAGGCTGCTGCTTGCCAAAGGAACAACTGCTGGCGCTTTCCAGATAATCCCAAGGCAAGAAGTCCCACAAACTCTGGGTGGAGACCCAGCTCCAAGCCAGGGGCCCATTGGAAGGCGGTGGGGCCGGAGGCGATGCGGATGCCCCCGGCCCGGCCGCTCTCCGCGCACGAGCACAGGCTGCCCGCGCGAGCCGCCACAGAGCTTTACGACCCGGCCCGAGTTCACGGTTTATGGGCGCCCGGGGCAGACGCTATTGAGGCCGCGGCGCCGGCAGCCCCGGCCCTGCTCTCAGCAGCCGCAGCTGGAGGTGGCTCCGGCACCGAGACCCCCAACCTGGGCACCGACCTGCTCCCGAATCGCCCATAGCAGCCCCACTGGAGCTGCCTGCTTTGAGGCTTTCGTTTTTTCCCCCCCTGCAGCTACAGCCATAATGTAAAAATTCCATTTATTGGACGTGGCTATTGCAGCCCTGGCCGCACAGCCCCCAGCCCTTTCCTGCTCTCCCACCTCTCCAGGTCAGGATGCCAAGGCAGGCAGCACCGCAGCTCCCAGAGCTGTAGCCCTGCCGGAGCCGCGGGCCGGCCGGAGCACATGGGACCAGCTTTGGCATTGGCTGTGCCACACCGACGTCCCCAAAACAGCTCCTAGGGCCTTGCGGTGTCTTCCCCTGGAAAGTAAATCCTATGGGAAGCATTTCCCCCCAGCAGCCTCCCCGCACTCCCTTCACCCTATGAACAACCTCTACCCTCTTCTACCCCTGTACTGCAAGAAAGCATGGAAAGAAAGACAGAAAAATCCCTTCCTTTGGCTTTCTGCCTCAAAATCTCTGGATTTGAGTCCTAGTTCCTCGGGAGGCAAAGCAATGAAGCAGCTTGGACCTCCTTGCTTTTGAAGTATGTCCAGCTAAAAGGTTGCAAACTTGGTATTTTTTTAACCTGTTCCCCACGTAGCAGAACCACCATCCACCCCGTGCCGAGAGCAGGAACATCCCAGCGGGACATGGGGGACACAGTATATGCCAGACCCAGCGTCCCGGCCGCCCTGCAGTTGGCTGGCAGTGCCCGGCATGGCCAGGATGCTGCAGCGGCTCCGGGGACACCCAGCCCTTGGGGCAGGGGGACTGACCCCATGACCCTTCCAAAACCCAGGGCCAAAACTCATCTTTCTGGGGCTGCCACTCAAGCTGTTCCTAAAGTGTTAACCTTGCTGAGTTACGGAGGGGCACGGTTTATACCCATTATAAACCTGTTTATTGGGACTAGACCCTCCCATTCTGCCGCTGCCATAAAGCCCTAATTACCCCCCATAAACGCCGCAGAAGCCTCCCCGCGCGCCCGCGGCCGCACAATGGGCACGGCACTAAAACGGCACAGCTGCCGGCCGGGCACCGCCGCGGCCGCCGCGCCAGGACCCGCCGCAGCCAGCGCTTCGCAGAGGGGCCATTAAAAAAATTGGGAAAAATTCTCAAATTGCCACTCAGGAAATACCCAGGCACAGACCCAAGTTATTCTTATATATAGGTCTACGCTTGCAGCTATGCTTAAAAAATATATCAGCAGCATGCATTCATATATATGAAAGCATCACCTTGGTTTTAGGATGCTCCTGCGAGCATAGACAGATGCACATTATTATACTGCATGTATATGCACAATTATGTTGCATTCCACATGATTACATTGTGTATATATGCACGAGCATCCCAAAGGACACGGGGCGCGAGCCGGGGCGGCGGGGCCTTTGTATGCGCCCCCAGCCCGGCTCCGCGCCCCTTAATCCCATCAGCGGCCGATTGTCTGGGGGCGGCCGAGATAAGGAGGGCAGCAGCCGTGGCCACGCAGGGACCCGGCACGGGAGATAACGCCCGGCCTGACCTTCAAATCAAACAGGGAGCCGGGAGGGCTGATAACGCCCTGCAGGGAGGGAAAAGTCCAGAGACTGGGGGAGCCTCCGGAAGAGGCTCCCAGGTATCGGCCTCCGAGAGCAGAAAGGGTTAAAAGCCCCATGGCGAGGGTCCCAAGAGCGGGCAGCGCGGAGCTCCCGACATCCCTTCCCTTCGCTTGCAAGGAGCCCTCGGCTCCTGCAAGGACGGGAGCCGCGGCACCCCTGGACCCGGGCGTCCCAGAGACCTT
>JAYECN010310581.1:0-24297 GCA_035222435.1 Microcambeva ribeirae | reverse complement strand
GAAGCTCCATGTCCCTCTTGTACTGGGGAGCCCAGAACTGCACCCAATACTCCAGGTGTGGCCTCACCAGAGCTGAGTAGGGGGGCAGAATCCCCTCCCTTGACCTGCTGGCCACACTCCTCCTCATGCAGCCAGGATCCCATTGGCCTTCTTGGCCATGAGGGCACATTGCTGCCTCATGGGTAACTTGTTGTCAACCAGGACTTCCAAACCCTTCTCCATGGAGCTGCTTTCCAGCAGGTCAGCCCCAATATGGTCCTGGTGCCTGGGGTTATTCCTCCCCAGGTGCAGGACCCTGCACTTACTTGTCCTTGTTGAACCTCAGGAGGTTCCTCTCTGCCCAACTCTTCAACCTGTCTAGGTCCCTCTGAATGGCAGTCCAGCCCTCTGGAGTGTCGGCCACTTCACCCCGTTTGGTATCATCCACAAACTTGCTCAGGGTGCCCTCTGTGCCCTTGTCCAAGTCATTGATGAACAAGTTGAACAGCACTGGGCCTAGTACTGACCCCTGCGGGACACCACTGGCCACAGGCCTCCAATGAGACTCGGCCTCATTTATCACCACCCTCTGACTCCTGGCATCCAGCCAGTTCTCAATCCACCTCACTGTCCACTCCTCCAGTCCGCACTTCTGGAACTTTCCTATGAGGATGTTTTGGTAGACTGTGTCGAAAGCCTTGCTAAAATCAAGGTGGGCAACATCCATGGCTTTCCCACCATCCATCCAGCCAGTCATCCCATTGTAGAAGGCTATCAGGTTCGTCAAGCACGACTTTCCCTTCGTGAATCCATGCTGACTACTCTTGATCACCACAGCGGAATGAAAAGCACTATCTCAGGAAGGCTACAAGAAGATGGATATTTCTGGGTATGCTACACTCTGCATTGATGACTCCTCATCAAAGAAGCTACTCCAGCCTGGGTCAGGGATAAAGACATCAGGATATAACCACAGGGGCTTGTCTTGGAAAGAGAAAATGGTGGGAAATATTTGCATCACTATTGTACAATGGGATTTTAGGCTGGTGTCTGAACTGGCTTTATTCAGAAGAGTCTCTGGATGGATGGTTAAAGAGCTGGAGAGCAGGCTTGTAAGAACGACATTGCTAAGATAACCAGGTATGTAGCCTCTAAGAAATGAAGGAAACCATGGCTAGACTCTCAGCTGAAGGGGAGGGCATTGGCTCTAGTCATCCCATCTCCCATGGAATCACAGAATTGCTGAGGTTGGCAGCCTTGGAGATGATCTAGGCCAGTCGCATGCTCAGAGCAGGGTCAACAAGAGCAGGTTCCTCAGAGCTACATCCAGTCAGACTTTAAATATCTCCAAGAATTGATACCCCACAAGATCTACAGGCAACCTCTTCCAGTGTCCGAACACCCCCACAGGAAAAAAAAAAGCTCTCTATTATGTTAAAAAAGAATTGTCTCAAAGGAAAATTAGTCTAGCTTTAAACCTCATTCATTGCAAATAAGTAGAAGCAACTGTAGAGAACCAGAAAGTTGTAATTAAGAGAGGATCATGAATGCCGTCTTCCATGTCAGAAATGTTAATGCCTGTTCCTCTAAACCTCCATGGAAGGGATCTTTGCAGCCACCCTAGGTAGCCTAATTCAGTGCTTTTCTAGATTTTACAGTTACATGTGTTCCATAATAGCCAGCATATTTATCTTTACTTCATATTGTGTGATTCCATGTCACTCTTCATTGAGAACATTTATATCAGCTCTTTGAGACTCACTAGACCGTTACTCTGTCCTTACCTGGGCGCTCTCCTCTCTAAGTTGAATACTCTTCAGCCGGTTTGCATAGGTCACGCTCTTCTCATCTGTTAGTATTCACATATCTCTTTTGGATGCTCTCCAATATACCAATCTCCAATATACTGAGCACAGCACTCCAGACAAAGCCTCAAAAGTATCAAGTAGAGCAGACTAGTTATCTTCTAGGCCTTAAATTCAAAATGTTTGCTGATATATTTCAGAATGAGATTATCTTATTTGCAATAAATTATACTGACTGGATTTAGGCAGCCATATGCTCTGACTTCCTCTAGATCTTTTTTTTTTTCTCAGAAAGGCTGAAGTATTGAGGCATACATAACTATCTTACATACAAAACTACACCATACAAAATTACTTGAGAGGGGTGAGAAGTGAAGACCCAGGCATTGCCAGGTTCACCTCAAAACTTTTTGTACAAAAAATGTATGAAGATCTGCCCATTAGTTCCAATTAGCTTTGCTTTCAACCTGCTCTTCTAATTGTAAAACACATCTCTCTGAGAGGTTGACCGTGCAAAATTCAGACTGAAAAATAAAAACACAATGAGAAAATTATTGTGAGAATCTGCAGCATATCAGGCCTTTGCAGTGTGGTTCACTTCTTACATTCGTGTGTGTTGTATCCTGTTTCAGCCTGGCTTTTGGTGGCTTTGGTGGCTTTTTCTGAGTCTGGGATGAAAGTAGTGATGGAATATGATTGCACAAGCTGCTGATATGCTAGTTAGATCCTAGAGAAGAGGTTTACCAAAGTAGGCTTCTTAGTTACTGAAGTATTAACAGCCTTCGCAGCATTGGAATGAAGCCAATGAGTTTAGAAGGCAATATCTTATTATTTTCACTTCTAAGTTGTTTTCAAGTCTGCTTTTGCTTTGCATGGTATGTCTCAGGTTGCATCTACATTGGAGCCCTACCATATCCTAGTTTGCTTGCACCAAGTGAAATGTGTCCCCCTGCTTTTGTAAAGCCACAATGAACTAGTGAATTAGAGGCTCAGCAAAGCTCTGCCTTATTTGGAATGGGATGGTCCTAGTTCAGAACAGATATCCTTTGCATGCTCTCTGACCTGTCCCAGCTCTCAAGGAGCAGGCTCAGATGTTTAAATCACAACTACTCTGGGGTTGGAATCATGATAATCAACACAGCTGATTTGTGTCCTGATGGGTATAACTGATAGCAGAAGATGGGTATAATTGATGGCAGAAGTATTTCAGGACCATTATCAGGTGGGCTAGGTGGAATCCCCCGTAGCTGGTGCTCAGTTGTCATGCAGACCTAATGATGGATGTGCCTTTGGAATGCTGCAGCTACCCCTAATGTCAACACCACCACCTGGTTCTGCATTTCACCTTGGTTAACCTCTGTAAGGCAGGTTTTTTTTTCTGCTTGTACAGCACGCAGGACATTCTGTAACCTGCTCACCCGCCACTACTTTAAAAATGTATAAACAACAACAACAGCTGGTTTAGAAACAAGTTTACCTCTAGCTAAATCCACTTCCTTCAGTTGATGAGAGCTTTGTAGCTTTCTCCTTCAAAATATTTCGTAACCAGAACTCTAATTTCTAGATAGTTCATAGTTTCTGGTGACATAAGGATACCTGATGACTGAATAGAGGAAAAAAACACTTACCAAGATGATTAGAAGATTTAGTGATCCCTCCGTGCTCACGTACCATGTTGATTATGGTGCCTAGTGCTTTGACATTGCACAGTTTTCCTGTAAAACAAAACAAACACAGATTTCTCATACCTTTTAGGCTATGGTTTGATGATATACACGGTTTCCAGCAGAAACCCCATTTTAAGGAGTCCCTTCCCCTTGCCACCATTCTTGCCCATTCCTATACCCCAAGGTGCTGATGGTTAAAATTTTTGAAATCTAGAGCATCAAAAAAAAAAAAAAAAAAAAAAAAAAAAAGTGTGTGTAGAGGGGAAATCAGATCATTTCTCTGGGATAGAGCTGGTACTGTGGGAAGTATCGATCCTCCATAGCTAAGCCTGTCTTAAGCCAGGCTTAGTTTTCTGCAGGGAGAGTGAGTTAAATCACCAAGGGGCCTGAAAAGCGCTAGATATAGGTATATGGTTAGCAGTAAAACTCCTCTCCAGAAACACAGGTTGTTGCATACACTGCTGTATCCTTGGTTTTCTGCATATTTAAATTCCTGAAGCAGCTCAGGCGAGCATCAAACAAGACCATTGCCACTGCAGCACTGGGTCAGGATGCAAGCAAGGACATCAGCTGTGTCATTTTAATGAGCTTAAAACTGCTGCCGAAGAGCAGGCTGAGCACCGACTGGTATAAATCAGGCAAAAAGCACCCTCTTCACAAAGAGCTGATGGAGGGATGAAGATCTAGTCTGAGCTCATTCTGAAATGAAAATGCAAAAGGGCATGCTGGCAGCCAGCCCTCCTGACCCAGTTCTGCTAGGGTCAACACCATTTATCACAAACTACAAGACTCAGCTGGCAACATGACTTTACTTTAGCACCCAGGACCAGCCCTGGGGTCATGACCCCTTCATTTGGGAAGCACTGCAGAAGTGGGAAAGCCATGTCACCTCAACAGGTGACTTTATACCAACTTTGTTGCCACCATTATTCTGCAGTGCAACAATGAATGAGATTTATGGCTTGAATCAGTTGCCTGCCTTTTGGGATGCCTTGGTGTGTCCCACCTGGCCTTCCACTGCTGCATGGTGGCCCTTGACATCTTGGGACACATCTGCCCACCCTGCATGCATTTTGCCCGCATAGCAGCCCATCCCAGGCCTTCTTATGAGAAGTCAAGATCTCGAGAGGGACAGTTCCCAGTCTGTGGAGGAACAGAACTATCTGCATAGACTCATCTGCTGAAGAAATTGCCGCTTTAGAAAAAAAAAAAAAAAAAAAACCTCATACAAAATGAATCCCAGGTTCTTTTACACAAACTGCTTGAGTTCAGCAAGTCACTGCCTCATATGCACCACTACAGGTGCAAATTCCACTGATAAACTGGTTACGAATGAATACTGTAGGGATAAAAACTCCATTGTTATTTGGATGTCCTGTGTTTATGCAGAGGGTTCTCAGCTCTTGAAGGTTCAAGGTAGAAACACAGATAAGAACTCAGAGTCCCTGCCTAGTTTGGGGAATTTCCTGCTCTTCACCACCCACCATAGTAGCCTTCAGAGCCCAGGTCTGAGTCTGCCCAGCTGCTCTGAGGGCGCTGGTACATGTCCCCAGAGCCTGCTCATGCACCTTACAGGTTCAGCATGCTGTAAGCTCAGATAGGAAAGACTTGAGGTTTTCCCTCCTTTGTTTTTTAAATCAGAGCCCAGAAATATTTTGCCCCAGCTACACAAATATTTTTACTGCCTATGGTTCTCAACTCCCTTTTTCCATT
Source organism: Microcambeva ribeirae (assembly GCA_035222435.1). NCBI lineage: Eukaryota > Metazoa > Chordata > Actinopteri > Siluriformes > Trichomycteridae > Microcambeva > Microcambeva ribeirae. The sequence goes on along the minus strand of JAYECN010310581.1, from coordinate 19,133 downwards.
GGCACAAAGCAGGTGAGTAACAGCTGTGGAACAAGTTAGTCCACGTGATAAAGTAATTTGTAGATAAGACACAGAAGGACTTAGATCAGCACAGGGGGAAATAATGCAGGTATCTGATGCATGGTATCAGGAAATATCTCCTCTTCAAATTCCTTGTGTTTTTGCAGCAGCATCTCTGGTCAGCCTCAGACTTGAAAATCAAGCGCAGACTCCAGAGACAACGTGTTCTCCAGGCAGTAATAACAGGCTCAGATAATTATACAAGCTCCTATGAGCTTGTTCAATTTGAGGGAGATCAAAGCAACCTGGACTGTCGTGGAAAGCAGAGGGCTTTTAAGATGGCATGGATCTAATTAGAAGACTATCTCTTTGAATCATCTGAAAAGGTAAACCGTATTATATCTTTGTATTTCTTCTTCATTTTCTAAAACTATGGATTGGTATTTTCTGTGTGAGGTGGATTTGCAAGACAATGTATCTTTTTTTTGCAACATTTGTGAAAAGGGAAGATAAGAGAAAAAAATAGAATTCATTAAAGCTGTGGAATCTTTTGTATTTTAAAATTAACCTCGGATAATTTTTTTTTTTTTTTTTTTTTTTTTGCCTGAATTCTGTGGAGAAGAAGAAACTTTTCTATCAAGCTTTGGTTTCCTTAGTTCTCCTGGGCTTTTTAAGTCAATGGTACTTACTGCCTCCGGGAGATGGTTCAGGAGATGGTTTGTATCCAAAACGCTGAAGATGTCCACATAGCTTCTGATTTTCCAGTGACGTGTACATATATAATGCAGTAATTTTTTGCTGAAAAGTTTCCACCAAGTCTTTTTTTTTCAACAAGGAATTAAATGAATGAACAGCTGCATTACTTCAATTTTGCTTAATATTTTGTCTCTTTAGCAATTTGATTTTTGTTTGCTAGTTTTCTGATTGTCCAGATATTGGTTCAAGACTTTTGAACTCTTAACCAGCTATTAAAACTTGAGTAACAGCACAGCATTATTAGTATGAGCTATTTTCTATATGGTCTAGCATGTATTAGATTAATGGGCTGCTTGGTCTCAGTTACATGGTTGCACAAAGGGTGTATTCCAGAGTAGAGAATAATCCACAATATTTGAATATGAATGCAAGGTTGTGAACAGTGGAAAGACACATGCAAAACTATAGCAGCTGCAATAACTTCTCTTTTTTAATGGCCCTTTTTCTTTTCTTTCACCTATTTGTTTTATCAACCACTTATCACTGAAATACAAGTTCTTTGTACAGATTAAGCTACTACAGTATACATAGTGTGTACATGGCAAACACACAAAGCTATCATAAATCTTGTACTTCTTAGTCTTTCTATTACTGAGTCATGTCACAATCTAAAGGACTCATTTCACTGCTTCTGGCTTGTTCTCTCTTGATCTATCTTGATCTAGGGATCAGCCAGAACCAGGGAAGTCTTGATGTTATCAGTGTTATCACAAATGCTTGATGTTTTCCAAAGAGCAAAACAGTCTTTTTTTTGTCTTTTTTTTTTTTTCTTGGAATTCTGCATATTGGTAGAGATGTCCAGGGACCTGAGGAGACACTTCTTTTTCCCTGTATTTTTTCTCAGTTCTGTCAGATTTTCATCTGATAGATAAACAAAGCCTTTAACAGCATTTGTTTTAAGGATACCTATTTTGGATACTATGAGTTGGTGAGATCCTTCTCTTTCTGATTAATTCTATACAGGAGCATAGAATAGTCACACTGATTCAGCTCAAAAGTCTAGATAACAGAGTATGATGTCTATGATGTTTTTACTTAGAAGAGTATTAAAAGCAGGACAGGCATGTAACTTATCATAGAATATATGATATCAGGATCATTCCTTTTTGGGTACCCTACCTTTTATTTGTCGGTATTAAACTTCATCTCCCCATTTAATGGGGTGCCTACACAGATCTTCAAAGATAGTAGGTTTGTGTTAATCTCAGTCACTTAATGTTTTCCACATTGTCTTTTCCTCATCATTTGAAAAGAGATGGTAAGAGGCAGGTTTATGTGTGTGTTCCTATGGAGCTCTCTAATGATATCTCTCCATTGGAAAAACTGACCACTTCTCCCAACTCTTGTCTCCTGTCTTTTAACCAGGTCTGTATCTAGGTGAAGTCCCATAGCAGATGAATCTCTCTAAGAAGAACCTTTGCTGAGGAACGATGACAAATGCCTGCCAGGGAAATCCAAGTCCGTGACTTTGAAGGTGTTTTTTGGCTATAAGATCATTACTCTCCTCCCTCCTTTCCCAAGGTGAGATCACAGATCATGCTTACATTATATATACATATTTGTCGCAGGGCATACTAATCAGTGAAGTACCTTGTCTACTTGGGTGCATCAACTCTGACATGCAATGTAGTGGCATGTGTCACCCACTGCCAGTGTTCAGAATTTTAATCAAGTTAATCTTATCCACTTCAGTGCTGTTCAGTGCTATTCTTAAGAATGTTTCTCCACTGCTTGTCTTTCTTAAAATGATTTTTGTAGCCTGCTTGAGTTCTGCCTTTTTCCATGGCTCTCAATTAGCTGTTCATTCTGGAGCTCGATAACTGCTCCACTAAGGATATTCATAAAGTACATATTCATAGCAAAACACAAAGCGTGCAGCATTCTTCAACTCCTTTTCTTCATTCCTTCTTGGTAAATAAAGTGTGTCAGCACCTTTCTTAGGAGTCCATGCACGGCTTGCCTGCCCTTTATGTTTCATTATCTAATCTATTGCATGAGTAAATCAGTATTACTGATATGAAAAAGATTTTTTTTTTTTTTTTCCCAGGGCTTGTTTTCAGGTACAACGTTATGTTCTTGCATGTTGTTGATGGAAGTGTATTCTAAAAATTAAATTACACATGTTTTTTTCCAAGCTGATAATCTCAGGATGTCTTGCTGGCGGTGAATTCAGATTGTCTCTCCCTTATAGGCCGTTCTGGTAGTGTCAATATTTACTTCAAACTTCACAGAAAGATGATCTGAAAATGCTGAAATGCATTGAACTGTAAGAGATCACTTAATGCTTGGGTGTGGAAGGGATCACTTTACATGTAACTTAAGCCAATGAACATAGACAATGCAGCTGATTTTTTTTAGAGGAAATCACAGAACAGTTGAGGTAGGCAGGAACCTCTGGAGATAATCTAGGGCAACCCCCCTTCTCAGAACAGGAAACTAGGGCAAGTTATTCAGAACTATATCAGGCTGAGTTTTGAGTATCTCCAAGAATGGAGATTCCACAACCTTCCTTGGGCAACGCTTCCAGTATTCAACCGCCAGTGAATAATTTTTTCTTATTCTCAGATGTAATTTCCAGTAGTTCAGCTTTGCTTTTGCTTCTCATCCTGTCACTAGGCACCACAGAAAAGAGTCTTTACCTCCCCATCATGAAAGATTTACATACATTATAAGATCCTCCCGAACATTCTCTTGGTCCCAGCTAAATGGTTCCAACTATCATCTCAGCTGTTCCTCATATGACAAATGCTTCAGACTTTAATCATCTTCACGGCCCTCACTCCAATATGTCCATGTCTCTCTTGTATTGGGGAGCCTAGAGCTAGGCTTAACACTCCAGGTGTTGGGCCAAACCGGTGTTGAATTTAGCTGGAAGATCACGTCCCTCAACCTGCTGTCTTTCTAATGAAGCCCAGGATGCTATTGGTCTTCTTTGCCAAGAAAGTGCATTGCTGGCCCATGTTCAACTTGCCCATCAGTGCCCTCCATATCCTTCTCTGCAAAGATCCTCTCCAGCTGGTCAGCCAACAGCACATACTTATGCAAGAGGTTATTGCTTCCCTGCGCAGGGCTTGGAATTTCCCTTTGTGCATGGAACTTCATGAGGCTCCTGCCTGCCGATTTCTCTAGTCTGTCAAGTTCCTTCTGAATAGTAGCAAAACCATCTGATCTGTAAATCATTACCGCACATTTGGTATCATCTGCAATCCAGGAATTTTCTCTTGAAAGGGTGGATAATAAAAAGGGGCAAATGACGAAAGCACAGTATGGCAAAGTGATTAAATACATGGTATTTTCCAGGCAGGCCCAAATAATGTTCCTTTACTAGTCTACTGTGCTGAAAGCTGAAGTTGTTCAGGAGCTGCAGTGGAGCAGAGCAGACATCCCTGTTCAGGAGGCAGGGGTGTCCACGCAGAAGGCTGAGCATCTAACAATTTCAGCCATCCAGTCTTAATACAGAGCTAAAAGTCTGACAAATTCATTAACATTGCTCTTTTTTTTTTTTTTAGCTCTTACTGAAGAAGTCGCCCTTCATAAGAAATCAAAAAATATCAGACAGCCTTAAAGAAGAGATTTCTCTACCCAGTTTAGATGCCTAAAGCTGTGCACATGGGGTGCACCGCTTTTATTATTATTATTATTATTTTTTCCACAAGGTCTTTTTTTACAAGTCTGGCTGAAACCACATCTACCCTTATTAGCCAAGGGGCAGCTACAGGACAGAAATCTCTGACTGAGCCCGCAGTGTTACTGCAGCCCTCTCCACAGTGTGAGGTTGTGGGTAGCAGAGCTCTCCCTGCTGCGATGGAGCAGGTCCTCAATAATAGCTACACATTTGAGCATTTCCCCATGTTCTGTCTGTGCATTTGCTAAGTGCTCCTGAGAGGAATATTTACAAAGCCAAAATCAGCTTTTATCATGGGAGAAGAATTTTGTTACCTCCCCTGATGCTGTTAGAAATCTGTTTGGATTCTGCTTTCTCTAAGTCCTTTATTTTTCTCTCCATTTGGGGTGGGCATAGCCACATAAAAAAAAAAAAAAAAAAGAGAGATGAGAGAAACACTCTGGTGAGAGTGGAAGGGGAATAATTATAGATCTTGTTCCATGTTATGTCTTGTACAGAGCAAATTGGCTATGCATAATGAAATACTCTGAAAATATATTTTTTGTAGAGTGTGCTGACACTTTGTACTGTGCGAGTCAATTGAAAATCTCCTGACCTTTTTGCTGTATTTTGCTTTCAGGCTGTACAGCAAAGATACTGAACAAAATGCCATCTTGGGATACTGCAGCTCTTTGCTGCTTATTTCTACTTGTTGCAGAAAGGTGCCATACATCACAGGACTTGGACTTTGACCCATTCATCCAATATGAAGTGAGTATCCTTCTCAGCACCGCTGGTTTTGACTTGATTTCTGCTTATAATGACCATGCTGCCATAATTCTTCTTTACATGAACAAAATCTTAAATGAAGTCAGTATAAGATCAGGTAGTGAAACTGAGGCTCTAAAATTTTCCCCAACGGTATAAATGGATAAGCCAGGATAATCTAGAAATTGAGCTCTTCTTCCCACTTTCCAAAGATAACTGAGGAAAATTTCTGTTTCCTCATCATGTTAATCTGCAAGGATTTTTAATTGTTCTCCCCTGAGCTAAGCCTAGCTAAGTTATGTGGACACTGCTCCTGGATGGGGTTCACCATCCTCTGACAAAGACCCAGAACAGGACAAATGAATCTTGCCTAGAAGTAGGGGGTTGATACAACCAGTGCAAGTACGGAGATGCTTACATGAAGGTGACAGGAGTCTCACTGATGTCTTGACTGTAAGACACGAGTATACCATAATAAATCACTGCTCCTGACTGACCTTGTTATTAAGATGCTGAAGTTGGACCCAGACTTTACTCCAGTTTCCTACTTTTTCAATAATCTTTCTGGGATAAGGATTCATATCAGTATTCTGTATCATGGAAAACCATTTGTGTTCAGTGCTGTATATGGGTTTGACAGAAGATAGTTTCTACACAAGAAGTCCTAACTAGAAAGGATGAAAGAAGAACAGAGAAACAAAAGGACTGACAGACTCAATACAGTTTCATAGTCTACTAAAAAAAGTCTACAAATCTACCAATTCCTACTCTATCACAGTTATTAGACCAGAAAAAGCTTCTGCATTACAAATCCTTTCAAGTCAAAATGGTCCTCACTGCATCTATGTTCAGCCTCTAGCAACATCCTTAACCCTTAACCTTGGTGGACTTAACAGAAGACAACTGCAAAAATAAAACTTTTGTAAGCTGCATTCCTTCCCTGCTGCGGTTCAGGGCATCCTGCTAGAGTTGTGTCAGCACATCTGCGTGGACACTGAGCTTATTTTAATCAGGCTGAAAAGAGGCAAGGAGAAGTGGTGAGGAAGAAGAACTCCTCATGTTGTTACTGCCACTGATCCCCGCCTTGGCAAACCAAGACAAACTGGTTCCTGCAGCACCTTCTGCCCTACCTTGGATTGTTAAGAGGGACCAAGTATCTTGTTTGTTTTGTGTTTTCAAAGCGCTTCCAGACTCAGCACTTAGGCATTTTCATGAAAAAAAAAAACAATCACTTATTTCCTAGCATCATTGAGCCATGATACACCCTACAAATGAGTCATCACTTACTGGTGTGAATATGGTGTTAAGTATTTAACAACATAAAAATACTCTGCAGTTGCTTGGGAGGACAATTAGAAAAGGAAACCACCTAGACCAAACCTGGAGGAACAAGAGGATCACAGAGAGCTTTTTATTTTTAACGATTTCAGCTGACCTCTGAGCAAGGTGAAAAGTAGCATCCCCAGCTGTCTAAAAATGCCATGTCTCCTTCGGATCTCCATCGCCAGAACAACTGTGATACAAAGTCCAACTGTAATCACACACCAGATGGTTCCTTTATGTAAAGAGATGACTTAAGAGTTGCCAAGCTATTCACCCTTTCTGTAAATAAAGATTTCAGTAGGGTTGAAGAAACTGGCAAAGCTTCAAATTTCCTGCCTGTGTCTGCTTGTTCTTTAGGCTTTATTCCCAACAATGGTGCCAGTTTATTTTTAGTGCATTTCTAAAAAATAAGATGGTCTGCATCTCATTTGGCTGCCTTCTGCATCAACCTACTCACTCTGAAATTGTGCCACCACTACCTCCAATCCCACACAACCGTGTGCTAGTAGCGGCCCACGAAATAGTTACTTGTCCTAACGTCTGAGCGGGAGCCAAGGCATTTCAATCCTCTTTCCACTTCTCCCGCATCTGGTTTTGCTACTTTGGAGCTGAGATTTCAGGGCAAAGAGGAAAGCAAAGGGTAACATTAGTTCTCTGAGTGGAACTTAGTGGAAAAGACTGAGTGGAACTCATTTCCCTCAAATATCAAAAGCAACATCTTATCTCAGGAAGAATTATGCCTTCCAGGGCAACAGCATAGGGATCCCACCTACCACACGAATCTGCCCAAATGGGGTACAAAGGGGACAGACTGGGGAGAAGGGCCAGATGCAGCCAGAGTGGTTTGCAAAGCTGCCAGAGAGCTCTCCTGGCCCAGGCAGCTCTGTGGGCAGTTTGTGGCTTAACAACCGAGTTCCTACTAAGTTCAAGCATTTCACCCTCTGCAGATATGCAAAGAGTCAGATGCAAGCTCAGTAAACCCCTTAGCTGCTGCTTAACATATGCCCGCTTGGAAGACATAAATATTCTATTTAAAGAGGATGAGTGGGAGGAGAAGAGTAGAGGGAGCGTTCCTATTTATACCCGTATTTTCTTCACTGTTTCTCCCATGAGAGCAAGAGCAGCTAAAACTTTCTTTTGCCTTCTCCACCAGATGGACAGTATGCTAGAAGAGGAACATTTCCACTCGGAGTGGGAAAGGCAGAAACGAAATGGTATGTGCACAAATTGATGGTATCAGAACAGACTCTAGCAAACCACAGACGAAATGACTACCGGGGATAGCATATCTCTAGTGGATTGTCATCAGAAAGGGGGAGGTAATAAGGGCCGAAACTACAGCGGGGGAAACATTTAGCTGGTCAGAGACCGAAATATCTTAGCAGAGCTTTCTCTGCAAGATGAAATACATGGTGTAGAAAAACAAAAGGATTTTTGGCAGGACAAATTCACATGATAATCCCATATGGCTTCAGTCTACAGCTGACAACCTCTCCGTTTGCTGAGTTGAAGGTGAGAGGGATGAGGCAGCTTTTCTCTGCATATATAATACCACTTATTTCAATTTCCTATTGGTCTGAGTCCAAAGAAATCTTTTATTGTTGTTATTTTGTTTTGTTTTGTTTCTGTCAAATAAGCAATAGATAGGACACATGGGTGGAATATCTACTGATTAGGAAATGGGAAGCAGAATATCACATTCAACTAACACTAAACAGCAATGAAGAGCCCAAATGTTGACCTGGAAGGTATCAGCTTATGATTTACCTTAACACATAGCTTTGCAGTCTCATCCAATTTCTTTTCCAGTGATTACTTTTGACTTGCCTGCTCTGGAGTATACCATTGACATTGAAGTAAGCCTTACGGATTCATCCTTTCTGGAGCCAATGAAAGAGTATTTCAAGAATCTTAGTCTTCCAGTTACGACAAATGTTTCAAATGTAGAGATGACAGTTTCAAGCATCAATGTTACAACAGGTGGGTTGGATATTTTTCTTGCATTCTGGTAAACATGCTTGTTGACATGTTGTCAGTATTTGATCTCTCTCGTCTTTACTACCCACCACACTTAAATGTCAGCAAAACTGAACTGTCTCTGCTGCCTGCTGAAAGGCCCAGGACCAAAGCTTCAGCACACAACATAACATCATGTTGTGTCATCTGCAACCCTGCTGCTTCTTTTTGCATAACATTGGCATTAGGAGTAGCCTTGAGTTCTTTTTTTTTTATGTAAGAGACAGAGTGTGAGAGATGCTGAGCCAAAGGATTTTGCTCCAGCTTGAATACCTTGAATAACAATAATAGCTTGAATAATGATACTCTGAGCTACTTTAAAGTTTCAGGAAGCTGTAACAGCAATTATCAGTGTTCACTTCCCTCAGACTTGCATTTGGAATGTAAATTACTATAAGAGGTTGCACTCTGTCCCCAACAAAGACAGGCATCATGGGATGCCATCTTTTCCCGATGCAACTCTCTAACTTATTCTTATAGGCCAAGATATTGGACATATTTTATTATCTGAGCTGTCATTTTGCAACATCATATCCACATAATTAAAAAAAAACAGTAGAGGACATATAAACACACCAAGTATTTACAACAGTAGAGGAGCGGGATGTTTTGTGCTTTCTTATCACTGGACTGAGACCAGTGAAAGGAAATGTCCAGCAGTTCCCAAAACAACATGCAAACTGCTACTTTAAGGGCCTTCAGGATCACATGCAGTGTGAAAAAAAAATGTTTTGTTAATATTTTATTCTGCTTCCTTGACAGTTAAATTTATTTGAGTAGCCAATAGCATATCAAGAACAGAAAAACTTGCAGTGAAGTTTTTTGATTAGAGAATGTTTGTTTTCAAAGAACTTCCTGAGAATGTTGCCTTCTCTCATGCAGCACTCAGAAGTCAAGACACATAATCATCATACAAGTTATCAAGATACAGAGTGACACAGCATCTCACCAGCAATCAAGACCACAAATATTTTTGAAGACTGTTATTACAAACTCGAAAATCATATATGATGTTTACTTTTAGCCCAGGCAATAGATTAAATATCCAGCCTTGAAACTATCATATGGTGTTGGCCAATATGCCAGGGAAATTTTTAGGATCAGGCTTCACATTTTCATTCATGCAACATTTAAAGATAATTGATCCGACTTATCCTTGCACAAGTCTATTTGGTTAGTGTTTTATGATTAGTATGGTAAGATTTGCAAGGCATCAGATCACCATGCTTGCATCAACTAACTGAACACACAAGAAAGGCAACAGTTACTTAAAATCACTGGCATAAAAATACAGCAAGGTAAATATATATCATGCAATGTGTTATGTCCCATTTGGCATTCTCATATGCTTCTCTTTCTGTCTGATGTCAGTTTGTATGCCCACTGGAGAGAACAAGACCTGTTGCTCCTGCGAAAGTGGATACGCATGGCCAAGATCAATTTGTGGTGACTTGATAACTTGCTCTGCTCGCAGTCTAGCACCCACACCGTCCTGCAGCTACATCAAGCAACTGCCTTTCTATGGGCCTTACTGTGAGCTTCAGACAGCAGGTGAGGAGAAACAGTGCTGAATTTCATCACTGTAGAACCTATATGCTGGTTAGAAGAAATAATGTGCAAAGTCTGCAGAGATGCTCTGGAGCTCTTAATTCACTTTGCAATGTGATCCCACCTTGAGCCAGGTACCAGAAACCTCTACTGTCCATGCTGGAGTCCCAGCTCGCTCACTTGCTTCCCTGAGACTTTCAGCTTCTGCTAAGCAAAGTAAGTTTTGTATCCTCAGACTTGCAATAGAGGAACTTAAAAATGTGACCAAATTTGGACTTAATTCTTACAAGAGAGAGAACAAAAAAGCATGCATCTTTTGTTTATTTCATGACTCTCATCCTAAGCTGCTCATGACTGGGCATTTAGGCTTGCCCGTGCTGCAGTGTCCGCTGCTGTCCACTGTACAGACCTGCTGTCTCTGCAGTCCAGGGCAAATCCTATATTCCATTGCATGGTATGGACATACCCTTAAATGGATCCGGCTCAGAACGTTCTCATAGCTTTCTAGGCATTTTACCTTCTCTTGTGTTTATTTATAAATCTTGACTCAAAATTTTACTCTCCTGAAATCACTGAGGATTTTTCATTTCAATGGAACATAGACTGGTCCTTTGGAGGAGATTTGTCCCATCTAATTTTAGCCATGTAGAAGTTAATCATCTGGTCAAAGTTAGTCATCTAACCTCCTTCTAAAATCTTTAGTGACAGTTCAACCATTTTAGGAAAGTTGCCTATCACCTTCTGACTGTATCACATTCTGGAAGTATCTACAGCTTTGCATCAACTGAAGAAGCACAGACATCTAGCAGACACCAGATCTCTCAGAAAAAGACAGTTGGGAGGATCCTACTTCTCCTGTTATATAGCTGAATTGGAGCAAGTTGTAAGATTTGGGCTTGGATAGAAAGTGTATTACGTTAGAACAAAAAGCCAAGAAATTACTCTGAAATTATCATTTTTAATTATACTTCATTTTTATCCTTTTCTTACAGCCTCCTGTGGTATGGAAGAGCCTCTTGTAATAAGTATTTCAGTCAGACTTGACACAGTCTTTTCAGATGATCTCATGGATTCTTCTTCTGAATTATACAAAAAATACAAGGCCGATCTCGAAAAAGCGGTAAAGATTTTTTTCCCATCCCCAAAGCCACCTAGTCACCTCAGAAATATGGAATTTATCCTAAGTATCAGTGTCTTATCTGAAAAATAATGTGTCCTGTCTGTGTCCCAGTGGGGAGCTGTGAAGCATGCAGCAGTGGCAGCTATGAAGAGGGCCAAAACTAGTCTGCGCTGGAAGACATTAACAACATTCCCATTCGTTTTAATATGCAAATAGTCAGGGAAGTATTTAGGATTTTTTTATATAAAAAAATTAAAATTTTCACTATATTGGCCCCAGTTTAAGTCCCCATGCAAGCAATATGAATATAGAATGAGACTATCAGCACAAATTTATCCCAGTGAAAGGGAGAAGGCCTACTATGCCAGCATATATATGCTGTATACTTTTAATTATGTCCATGTTGAATTCTATTCAATTCTAGGTTTCAATTTTAGAGTTCTATTCTATTCTTCCTATTTTAAGCGACTTGGAGTAAGATATAGAGGACTCATGCCATGTAATATCTCTTTTTTTGCAGTTTAATGAGAGCTACACATGTTTACCAGGCTTTGTATCAGCAACAGTAACCAGTTTCAGGTAAGGAAGCAATTTCTTTCTTCTGGAATAAGCATCTTTCTGTCCTGTCTCCTCAATGAGACTCAGTTAGAACAACAAAAACTATATTCACTGCGTTTAGAACTGTACTGTTACATACCTAATCAATAATAGTACAATAGAAGCAAAGGAAAATACAGATATTATCATGAAAATGTGTTAGAAGTTACTGCTGTGCGAAAGTTCATGCAACATAATAACTCTGCAGCTGGATCAAAGACTTTCATGAGCTTTCTGAAAAGGGTGAATTCTATCTAAAAGACAAAATGGTGCAAATTATAGGAATATCTCCCAGGCCATCAGGAACATGAATTAGTAAATTGTCTCTGGATGTAACAGTGGATATTGATAAAAGAGACATTACTTAAGTCAACACATATTTAAATACAGCTGCATTTTAGGATTTCTAAGGGAAGTTTACTAGCAGTAGGCGTTCAGGCCAAGGACATGGCCCTTACGAGTGTCCTGACTTGGAGAAAAGATGTAGCACAATCTTCTTGCACACCAGAGCAAGTCTTACATCACAGGAGGAGCCTTCATGGGCTCCTAGTCATGCAAGATGAGTCACCACAATAAATAAATCCACTGATATGCAAGTTTGTTTATTTCTGGTCCTTCTCTCATTCTTGTTCCTGCTCAGGCCTGGAAGTGTTTCTGTGAACTATGAAGTAAAAGCAGCATCAGCAACCTTCAAACAGATAGAAGATTCTAACAGATATGTACCACAACTTCTAGATACATCGTACAGGCTAATCCCCACCTCCTTTACCACAGAAATAACAAGTAAGTCTAAAGCTTTCTTGATATTTCTCTTTGTCATTTTCTTTGGAAGTGCTAAACTTATCCATGCAGCTGCCTTATACTGTTGATAACTTGGTACTGGTCCTTCAAAAACGGTGCATTTCTCTGGCTTTTTCATTTCATCTCATCACGTACCATCAAAGCTGAAGAATTATAAGAGATGATAGCCATCTACCCAGTACCTCCCACGGAAAATCAAATCCTTCCAGCAATTCCACTGAACGCTAATGTAATCTCTCCATGGGAGAGAGACTGAACATCTTTGAGCTCACTTGAAGAACTGTGACAACCCTTAGCGTATCGGGCTGCCAGCATTTCCCTCTTCTTTAAACAAACCAAGAAACCTCTTTCACTTTACATGAGTGGGTTCCTTCTGGTTCCCTTGGCACATTTCCATGCCACCGCTGGAGGATCTGCCACACTTCAGTAGCTTGACCAACTGCCCTGGAAAGTGCTGTACTCTCCATGCAGTGAGCGCTGGACTGTCTGTCCTAAACTTGGAGGATTACGTCAGCCTGGTTATTTCTCTTCCTAGTTTTTCTACTTACAAAGTAGTGGTGGTAACATTTCTGGGATCTATGGCTGACAAAGACAGTAGAAGAATGTGTCATGGAAAAATGACACATCTTAAACCAGAGATGGTCTATGTAAATGATGATGAGTATCTATGTAAGTTGTGAAACACCTATGATTCCCATAAGATGAAACATGCCATGAAGATGTGAGCTGAATGACAACAATACTGAATGGTGTTCTTCATCTTCCCAGATCAGACAAACTTCACTGTGAATCCCATGGATATTTTTGAAGGTGATACAATAACACTTATTTGTAAGACAAATACAGTTACCGAGAACGTGACCTGGTATCATTCTGGTCAGATCATCTCAAACAGCAACCGGCATTCACTGACGATAAAAGTTACGCAAAGTACTTCAGAGGCAATTCTTGAAATTACTGCAGTTACAGCGATGGATTCTGGTATGATTTTCTCTCTTGTCAAAATAGCATATGAAATCTCTAGTGTGAGTAGTTTTGTGTATATATGTCCAAAAAATGCAGTGACTACACTTCCCTAGACTCATATGGAAAAGTATAGGGTTCCTCATAATTTCTGTATTTGTATTCTGTATATGTTCCTGAGTTTGGATGATGAATTTTACACCTGACTTCCAAAAGCCTGGGTGCTACGATGCAGGATAGTCTGTGCCATTTGGGAGGTGGGAGTTTTGTGTTCAGACCTCCTCTGGTGAAGGACAGCCTGAAACTTGGTGTCCTTTCTCCAAGAGTGGTCTAGTCACAAAGTCAAAAAAATGTGTGCCTGAAGTAAGGAGGGAGGGCTCCGAACGCCTGTTTCAAAGGCACCCAGGTTGCACTCAGGGGATAGATGCTTAAAAAAGCACTAGTCCTGTTCTCTTTGACAGTAACTCCTGAGTAGGCAGCCACACCGATTGCCAGCTCTTGTGGATTTTGTCTTACACACCTCTCTCTCACTCATTCCCTATACCTTTTGCACAGTCCTACTATTTTATTAGCATGACATATTGCTACCGCTTGGATTCAGACCCCAAATACCATATCAGATAGGTTTAAGCATCACAACCCCAGATCTGAGAGAAAAAGATGACTAGCAAGAGTAGTCACTGCAGTCAATACAGTCACATTGTGTTGCAGTGTGATGGGAGATGAGAAAACTGGGAGAGGAAATGGCTTCCAGTTCCTAACTCTAAATTTAGACAAAACAATGGTAAAACATTTTCTCAGATACTGCCTATGCTTTACAGGTTCCTATATGTGCGTTTTCACAATGAGTAGTCCATTCTACAAGCTGATATATAAGGCCACAAAAGCAATAGATGTCTCTTCACTACACATCATTTCACACTTAAATGACATTGATGTTACGTGTAACAGTCCCGAGATGCAGACAAATAGTCCTTTGCTGTTCTGCTGTATTGACAGACAAGTACCATCATTAACTGGTGACTGGAAAGTAAATGGACCTATCAATATTACAGGTAAGATTAACAAAAGATTGCCTTTAGCCTACCTGGTTTGTTTGTTCTTCTCCTTTTATTGTGTAGCAGCTCCCCTCAAAAGACCATGGTGTAGGATGAATATTGGGTATGTGCTCCAAAGGGGAGGACAAAGTGTTTCATTCGTGCTGTCTTGATCCCAGTCTGATTTGGGCATATTCATGCAAATACTGCTGCTCAGAATTGTGCCATCTTGGTTGGAAGCCTGGACTAGCACCATACTGATTTTTTCCAAAAAGCTTATTTTTGCACCCTATAGTCTTGAGAGCAAAGGTGGTGGATCAGCCTCTAGGAATATCTCCAGAATCACCCTTGGTTTGTGAAAGTCTCCGGGTACCGCATACAAGATCTGACAACCAACGGGGCAGGTATTACAACATACCTGCAACATAACAAAAAAATGTCTCCACAGTTCCCCTCTCCATGGGTAGTTGCAATCTATCACATGATTGTTTGGTCAGGCTTCCCGTAAGGCTTCTTTTATAACTCATAAAGAGTTAATACAGCTCCAAGAGCAATGTGCTAGAGATGATTACAAGATAGCATGAATAGAAACCATCATAAATGCCTGTAAAGCATGGTCATAAACAACCTACTGCCCTACTGGACTCTTAAATATTTTATGGCTGTAGACTAACTGTTTATTATTAACTGATATAAATGAAACTTCAGCAGAAAGTGGGTTAGCAAAATGAGAGAAAACCTTCAAAGTTAATGCACGCAGTCATTTCTACAGAGGACAGATAATGGTTGTGCAGGAGTTTTTGCTGAAAGAAAGGATTAAATAGTGTAATCAGCTGTTTTGCTCTTCATTCATTGTGGCCAGGTTTTCATCTATGAACCCTGCTCATAAACCAGATACACACTCAGTTTCAGCATGGGATAACTTTAGCAGTTCTGTCCCCTTACAGCTAAACCTGCACTATTCAGAATTAAAGTTGAATGCCTGTGAGGAAAATGTTAATTTCAAAATAAGATGACCTTAAAATCTGCAGTATTTCCTCATATTTTGCTTATTTGACTCATCCTAAATATGATAGGCAATAAGGTTAGGCCTTAACCACAACGTTCTTCATTTTGACATCCTGAGACATTCAAGCAATATGGTGGCTTTCAATGAGACTGGTTTTGGCAGTAGGTGCCCAGTGCTGGGATGTCTGTTGGGTTTCTGGCCTTTGGAGACCACTATAAGTGTTGCCAGAGTAAAGGGGTGTGCATGGATTTTAGCACTGAGGAACTAAAAGTGCCACGCTACCAAAAATTACATAGAAACGCACAAGGTTTTTCTTAGCTATTGCGATTGCTTGTGATTTTCAGAGCCTGGGTATTTTGGGACATCCACAGCTCTTCAAGGATTGTTTATTTCACTGTAGGAGTCTCTAGTGTCACTGGAAACTGCACTGAATACAAGCTCGAAGTCAATGCGTTGCTGTGTCCACCTGAGAAGTCAGGTACAGTGACAACATACACATGTGAGCTGCAAACCGGACACGGTGCAAGCACCAGCCAAAACATCAGAGTGACGTATTTCCGAACAGGTAAGCATCATGTAACACCAGCCATTAGCTCTGTGATGCCCACGTGGCATCTGTGGCACATGCCATTAGCAAGTGACTGCCTATAATGAGTGACTGTCAATAACATGCCATTTATTTTGTGTCGTCTCAGCAAATGTAACCATAACTTCAAGCACAAGCATTGTTTCTGTGGGAAAATCATTTAGTCTAACATGCACAAGCGATGTGAGCAATTATGACGGCGTCATCTGGGAAATCCAGCATGGAAATAACATGAAAACCATAGACTGTGCTACGTGCACCAACAGCAGTAAATTCCCAGCCAAATCCGTGCTCAGTGTGAATATTGCCACTGAGGACTGGAACGGTGAGTAAATACCGTTTGTGTTGACTATCCAGGCAATGAATTCCCTGTACCAGATCATTTACAGCATCCGTAGTCCAGCAAATTACTGTGATGCCTGGCCACAGGAAATAAAAGAATTAAAATCAAAACTGCTGGAGGACAGCAAGGCATGAAGCTGCCCACAACACTGTCCTTGTTCAGAACTGGGACTCATGACTAGACAAAAGCTGAGATGCCCTTCTGTCGTCTGAGAATGTTCTTCTTGTGCCCTTGCTTCCAGGCACCTACATCTGCACGTTCTCCCAGAAGAATATGAAGAGTTCTGCCAATATGACAATCACAGTTGTTCCCTTGCCTCTGAAGCAGAACATCCTGCGAGACCCCATCACGGCGTTTGTAGAGAGCAATACGCCACAACGCCTTAACTGCTGCATAAATGCTATAGCCAGTGAAAATTACGATGTCACATTTGTGGTTCAAGAAAATGAATTTCAAGCTGGTAAGTAACTATAAATTTGTTGCATTAACAGTTACACTGAGTGTCACAACTCCAGTCTGTAGATCTCTCTTCATGATCTCCACAGTTAGTGAGTCAACAACTGTAACTATTTTTCACATGATTGGGTTTTACACATTACGTTCCTTTTCACCCTTACTCATGTCCAGTTCCTTCCTGTTTTACTGTTGCCTATTAGCCCATTCTTCTTACTACTACTCATCAGAAAGCACCAGATTTTTACTCTGACCTATGTAGAATCAGTTAAAATATGATTTTTAAATTTAAAACAGAATGTTTTACAGATATTCTTAGAATCCTTCTTTATTCTCACCAGTGACTTTTACTCACCTCGGCATTACTTATGTACTTCAGAATATATTATTTTAGTGTCTCAAGGTTAATTTGTTTGTTTTCAGTTGAGTCCATGTAATCATTTCATACTTGCTGCTATTATGACTATCTACAAGGACTCTCAAGCATATTAAAAAAGAGAAAAATACAATTTCCTTAAAGGTGGCTGCAGTGCCTGGAGAGAATAGCTAACATTAATTAGAGGAATATTAAAGTCAACTGCAGTAGCAATAAATACAGACATGAGTAAATTTGATGTCCTTTCCCAGGCAGTGAGAATAAGCATCCTCAGCACTGTTCAGATTAGAAATTAGTGAATTCTGTGTATTTACTTTTATCTTCCATTCTCATATTTTCTGAATTCATGATTGAGGCAAGACAGCAAGGTCAGAAAAGAGCACAGAAGAGGCACTAAACTAACTCAAAAAAACAATTCCATACGCATACAAAAAAAAAAAAAAGAAAAAAAAAATAGACATAGGAGTGCAAAAGCAGCAAGGATAAAGTATAAGGCAGGTTGAGGCTGGATTTCTGGGTTGCTAAGAAAAAATGCCTGGATCCCTTTAGAAGAAGTTGCAATGAGAGATCTTCAAACACACTGTAAAGCAATGGGAGTGCAGGGCAGATCTGGAGTTTGAAAGGATCTTGTATGAACAGAAGAAAATTATATATATATATCTCAGCCTAAATCAAATGTCTGTGATTGATAGAAGCAGAAGCAGCAAGAAGTGTTTCTATGGCAAATTTTGGTTCCTGCATAATAAGATGGTTTGGGCAGGATTTGCTCATACATCAACAGAAAAGGATGCTGATCAGACAGTGACTGCCAAAAGATTTACTGTCTAAATGAATTTTTACACCTTTTAGTAATTTTAATAAATCAGCAACAGAGCGATGAACACATACAGACTCTCCATAAAGAGAATCTCCTTTCCTCTAGGACACAAGGAAAAAAGTTTTACAGAAGTTCTTTGCTCTTTCCTAGCTGATTGACCCCCAAGTCTGTATTAACCTATCTCATTTTTCCCATGCAGCAAAACAGGATGAAGGAAATTTCTTGTGCTATTACATAATGTACAATTACACAGCACCAAAACCAGACAGCACCACATCTTCCCTCCAGGCATATTGTAAGTTCGTTAATCGCATTGGAGATGAAGTCAGGAGTGAAAGTATAACACTGATGCCAATATCTGGTAAGAAAATGCTACCACTTAAAGCTGTTAAATAGGAAGTCAGAGGCCACAAATTTATTGCTCGTGATATGTAACACGTTTGTGTTAGCCAACAATATTTTGTCTCTTTTTTAATGGGAAAAATTGAAATACAGAAGAAAGAAGGGGTTTTGCAGAAACTTGAAAAAAACATAATGTTTTCACTGCATTTGACAGTGGCCCAGTGTGTTCCTGAGCTTTCATAGCTCTGTCATCTTCTGTCATCTTCTGTCATAGCTCAGTCATCTTCACTCCTCCTGGTGCTGCCAGCTCCACTGGGTTGTGTCTTCCACGTTGGCTGGGCACCTTCTCCCATGGACATAAACATCTCAGCTTGCACCAACAATTTAGCAAGGACAAAAGATTGTGGTGCCTCAGGAAGAAGTTGCCTATCTCAGGCCAGTCTGTGGGCGAGCGTATCCACCGTAGACCCAAGAGTGGCAGCTTCCCCAAGATGTTGCAGAGACCTGGGCAGGCCCAGTTTCCAGTCAGCTCTGGCAGAAACACTGAGTAAATAGAATTCAACACCCCTAAATCCATTTTTAATGGTAGGTTTGGTTCTGATCAGAGTTTGGATATTTCAGCTTCTAACTCTGAATTAGGGAAAAAAAAAAAAAAAGAGAGTGAGAGAGACACG
>JAYECN010310478.1:0-24302 GCA_035222435.1 Microcambeva ribeirae | reverse complement strand
ACTGTATTGATATATTATTTGAATATAAAAATTTTCAAGATTAAAAGAAAAACTCTTAAAGATTGATTTGCTGTTTTTTTTTTTTTTTATCAGAGCAGATATTAGAAAAATTGGAATATTAACGGACAAGTAAAGAAGCAGTTTCAAGCAACAATAATTCTGTAATGGTTTTGAAGATTCTTACTGGTTATATGTGATTTTTTTCTTAAGCTGCTAAGATAGACAACATAATTCATCTCTATGCAAGCAGATAATGGCAGTTATGGGGAAGGAATTATTCCCTGTTGTGTTCTATCATACTGTCTGCCCTCGGGATAATGTCTTTTTTTTTATTGTTTTTCTTACTTTTTTTTTCTTTTTTTTTTTTTTTTTTTTAAACTTGAAGCTAGAGTAGTAAATATTTCATCCATAGGTGGTCTTACATGGAGTCTATGCAAGTGTCAATATCTCTGCATGGTTAAACACACACATAATGTTCAAGAAGACATTTTTTAAATAGGCCTTTTGTATTAATATTTTATCAGTTGATCATTATTACTAATATGAGTGAGAATGATTTCTGCTAATGAAGTGAGTCTATTTTTGTGTGTTTCAGGATCTTTTACCTCTCTTTCCAACAACAGCTGGTGAGCTTCCAAAAACAAAAGTGTTATTTGACACTGTAGCCTGAGGAGGACCTCACCCTCCTGGATTTTTTTTTTTTTTTTTTTTTTGCTAAGTATCCAAATATTTCTGTTACAAAAATAAAAGGAAAATACGAATAATTCAGCTATGTAATTCATCAGTGCTCGTTCCAGCATGGTTAACTTTGAAGGCTCTGTTCTTTTTTTAGCTAAATTCTGGAGCCATTAGCATGAATGGGAGTGTCGATCTAATTTCCCAAGTCTCTCTAATTTGTTTTATAAAGGAAATGTATGTATGTGGCACTGGCTGATGATGACGACTGAAATTTTATCTGTGGTCTGATCTATCAAGTGCAGAGTCAGGGAAATAAAAGAAAACAAATATTTTCAAGTTTCAATGGACATAAATTTGAAGTCATAGGATGAGATGATGTGAAATATGCTTTCCCCATGTTGCAAGGACAGTCCTTACAAATCTAGTTAAAGATCAATCATTTCACATTAAGGTGAGAGGAGTTTTAATTTCCTTTTCACTACTCCTGGACTTCTAAAACATTTCAGTATCAACAAAGACAAATACTATGCAGTAGTATGCGTACTATGTATAATACATTTCACTTTTCTTCCACACAGCTAGAGTTAACATGAAAAAAAAAAAATCAAACAATGAAATATTCAGTCAAAAATTCAGTGAAGTAGGAATAACGGATAAGCTTTATCACAAAGTATTTAAAAACATGTACATCAATATAATTTTTTTTTTTTTAGAAAAACTTGTTAGTAATTTACATTTTGATTTGTCTGTGTGTTTTAAAGAAAAAGAGACATTGCAAAGTTGAATATGCCATTTAAAATAATAGACTAAAAATGCATTTAATCTCTGTGATTAAAATTCATGAACTCTCTTATGATTAAATCATTCATAGTAATAGCTCAAGTTCAACATCTAATTATGTTAACCACTTGCTTCAGACCCTGGTCTTGTAGTTTATTCTCACTTGTTTCTTTGAAAATGAGTTCTCAGGAAAAAAAAAAAAAAAAGCTAATTAATAAATGGGCTGTTTCAAGGGTCTTTGGCTCCACCTTGTGTTCAGTGTGTTCTCCTAAAAATTAGGAAAGAATTAATCACTTAGAAAGAAAAACGGAATGAAATTTCCTGCTTAAACTTAGAGGGAAGTTTTACCATTGTACCATCTGTACGACTGGATTTGACCTTATCTCCTTTAATAGATGATAAAGCTCAGAAAATCTAGTATTTTCATTTTCTCAACAAATACAAAATTCAACATGCAAGAACATTTCAAACGGAGGGACCTATGATGAAATGCTTAGAAATTCTTTTTTTTTTCCTTTCTCCACTTGTAAAAACATTATTTACTGAATTGAATCTTTAGCTTATATACATGAATTCTGCATTTCCCTTACATTAATCTTTGGAAAGTAACAGATGACACAAATGACAATCATTATGCTCATATACTATAGATTCTGCCTAACCTATGAATTACAAGATTTTGCATTTCCAGATTTTTTTACCTATCCATTGCCAGGTTTTACTATTTCATATGCAGCTGGATCAGATTTGAAGTCATGGTTATGAAATCTAACCTGTCTTTTAGACTCTGCTGTTCTACAGAGTTTTCTGCATATAGGAAACACTTCCCTGCATATTGCTTTCTGTTATATGGCAAGGAAAAGCTGTAATCAGTTGTAGTTGCATTAGTGTTTCTATTAGTGTTTTTCTTCATCTGAAGAGCTGCTCAGCGCATCTCTTCAGGTGTGATGTGGCACAGCAGAACAAGAATCTGGTGCAGTTTGTAGTGATAGGCCTAGAATATCAAGTAGGAGAAGACAGAGAATTTATTTGGTTCTCAGTCAGGGAGGAAAAAATTCTTTCTCACAAGCTTTCAGTAAAGACAAATACTAAAGGGCATACACAATCCTGTGAAGGAGATGTATCTGGCCTAAAGTTAAATAGATGACTTTTAGATAAAATTACCTATGTAATTTCAGTTCTTATATCCTCCCTTTATAAAACTTTTCTGCTCCTTTTCAGAGTTATCCTAGCAGTAATGGGTTATGGTGCTGAGTCAAGTACATCTTAAAGCAGTTAATGGTGCACAAAGAATGGGGGCTTTCTTCCCTAGCTTATTAACCTTTCATAGGGTCATCTACCTTAAAATCCCTCATGTTTTCCCTCTTCCCTTGTAGGTGCCCACAATGATAAAGAGATCGTTTTCCCCCCATTTGGGAATCAGTGTTGAACTTTACCACTTCAGATAGGTGTTTGATATTGTGGTGCACATATGATCATCCAGACATCTTCGTTGAACAAGAGGTAACAACTGAGAGTTTGGGCCTTGGCAGCTTCTCTCATCTACTTGTCAGAGGCTGATCTTCAGAGACTCTATATGAAATATGTGGCTCAGCATAGCTAGCAGGCACCACAGGAATGACGAGCATCTCAGTTTTTCTAACTTGCCCAGTAAGGAAAGAGAAGTCTTTCTAGATAATCACACACAAGAAAGGGATTTTTAAAGATTTTTATTTTATTTTTAGATTTCACAGTAGGAAGACAAGGCATATCTTCATAAGCAATAAGCAATACCTATCTGATTTTGTCTATAATCAATTTTTTTCTATAATTAATTATATTATTTGCTGCATCTGTTCATGTCATTCTGTTCACTGATTTTTTTTTTTTTTCTTCTATTTATTCTAGGATATTTTTTAAATCTTTTTTTTTTTTTCATCTTCTCTCAAACCACTTTTTGTAGGAAATCTTTCTGTATCAAGAGGTGGGATTAAGACTCAGTGCTAACCCTTCTTATTCAGCAAAACTTCAGGCACTAGTTTAGAGTGGAATTATAATGTGTGGATATTGGTCTACATTACTGAAGAGAAGAATATGCCAGTCTGAATTTTGATCACCCAGGGTGAGCCAGTATTTTTAATGGTAAGATCAAAGAGTTTTGGTTTGTTTGTTTTATTTTGTTTTATGTGTGGGGGTAGTTGCAAAGGAGTGTTTGAGACATTGACTTTTGCTTTATTCTCAGTTCCAAACTGATTTTTTTTTTTTTTTTTTAAATCACAGGCGTTCTCTGAAATTATCATGTGAAATACCATGTATTCCTCATTGGAGACTGATAATTCTCTTCGAGATGACACATATGGAGACATTGAAAACAGCTGCAGAGTACAGGATCCTACGTGGCAGCTTAACCAGAGATAAAAAAAAAAAAAAAAAAAAAAAAAAAATTAGAAGAAAGGTGAAAACTCTGTGCCCATGCTCATCTTGCTATTTTTTTGTTCAAATTATCCACCTTCTCTTGTCCTGGGTATTATAAGAGCTATGGTCTTCTGTGAAACAGAGGAAAGCCAAAGAACAAAGATAATCATTGAGAAGTCCAAAACACAGGAGCTCATTACTGGCATCAATGCTCTCTGTTGCTTCTATTCAGAAAGGAGTAATTTCCTGATACACAATCCACAGACTGAATGCTGATCACCATGGTATCTAGAGATAGACCTCTATAAGAATAAAACAGTCTGTGTATAGATTTTAAGAAAACTTCAGGACCTCATATGCTTGGTATTGCTGTTTTAGGGCCAGTAGAATTTGTCTTACCAGTTCATTTGATATATTTCTTCTCTAGTCATACACAGTTTCATAAAAATATTCAGAATGGCTTTCAGTCATAAGAAAGAAAGTCATAATATGTCTGGGAAGGTATTTGAGCTTGATTTTATTAACATTTGATTGCTGCTGCAAGGTACTTTAGCGAAGAGATGGGAATGATTTCAGCATGACAGGGAGTGCCACAGTTTTTCATGGCCGTACTGGAAGACTAAGTGTCTTCACATCCTACCTACAAGAAACACCCACAGCACTTGATGTAACAGTCAGTAGGCCCGTCGTTTTAGCAGATAGCAGGGAGTAATTAGAATATGCAGTCCATTCTGTGAAGTAACTCTACTTGTTGACAGGAGGCAAAGCTCCTCCTTTCCTGTGCCTGAATCGGAATTCTCAACTGTCGGATGACTGCTCATGCCAAAGAGAGGATAATACATAATCCAAGACTTCTGTGTATAGGCTGAAAATGGAAATCAAACTTAGGTCTGAAGCCATAGATGGTCACAGTGGACTACAAGGACATTCAGGAAGGAGAGGAAACAAGTCAAAACTGAATAGAGCAATGACAAAAGGCCACAAAAGGTGATGGACTGTGTTACTAAAGAAGAAAACTGTAGTCAATTTGGAAGGAAGCCTGGGCAGTCTAGATAAAGTAACATTGGAAATATAATCTGGCAACATACTGATAAATTACCAGAGAAGAAATTCATATGCTGCTCACCTTAGCTGTTTCTCTTTTGGATTTGCACTTCAGAAATCAGAATAAGCTTTGGATTCAAGTTGTCCTTTGTATTGTTTCTTCTGCATAACAGTTGCAACAGCCTATAGCAAATATCCATAGCTATTCTGGATATTCTCAATCTGAATATTTCTCAATCTGAAAAGCTATTTTTTTTTGTTACTTGGAGAAGAGGCTCCATTTGTAAGCTACATAGACAGTGTAGCTGTGGTTGTAAGCTACACAGAATCAGTTATATAAGGACAGGCCCAATAAATGGGAATCCAGTAACAATTTTTGAGTGCAGATGAAACTAATGAATCTTGTTTGTTTTGGTTGATTAACTGTACGTATTGATCAAATTAATTTTTGCTCTTTTTAAAAGTTCATTTTCTTATTATTATTATGTTTCATGTTGCTAAATACTATTTTGTTTATTGACATGTTTCAGTTTAGGCTGCATTATTGTTATTGTTATTTTAATTCAGCATATTCCATTCTGAGAAGAAGATTATTCTAATGAAAAAGAAGAGAAACAGATGTAGATTCTAAAGTGCATTGTGCAAATTATATATAAACATCTTAATTTCTCCTACAGAAAAGTAAATGAAGTTCTATTCACTTCCATGAGGTAAGCCTTATAAGAGCTTAAATAAAGCACTGTACACCAAAGAGCAAATGTTGCAGCATCTTTCAAGCCTTTAAAGATTTTTTAAAGAAGGTGTTTATAGGGGAGGTTAAGGTACTAAGCACAGCGCTGGTTGATTAGTTTCAGTCAGTGCCTTGATCTTTGGAAAACAAAAGTATTGCTTTACTTCTTTGTTAGTGTTTGCATTCTTTTCACCCATGAGTTTAAATAAATACCAGAGCTGTCTAAAAAAAAAAAAAAATCTCTGAGCCCACTGTCTTGGACATTAATGTAGGGTATGCCCTTTAAATAGTTGCATTACATTATTAATGCATTCATGGTTAATTTCCCCTGTGGGCAGAAAGGCAGCAGAGTTAGCTTTCTTTTGTGATTATTCAACTGCTATATTTCCATTGCTGCATGAATCCAGGCTGCAATAAATGGTGGTTCAGCATCAGGCAAGAGAGAAGAGGGTCAGGATCACCTTTCGCTGCCTCTGATAGACTCCATTCTGACAGTGAAGGGTTCCTGACACTTAAAGATCTGCTTCAGGATCCAATCAGCAACTATTTGTTTTGTTTATTAAAACATACAACAGAACTATTTGGGATTATTCAGTATTGATTTCATGAATCCATAAATGTCCATGAACATAATCTTTTTTTAAGTTCTCGTTCCTTAAAAGAAGTTTGCCTATGCTGTTACTTTCCTTTATTATAAAAACCGTAGAGGATTTTCCTTTTCAGCTCTAAATTTTTTTTATAAATCCTAGATTCTATTAAATCATAGAAATCCATTAAGTCATAAAACTTTTCTCTGTCATCACTGATTCCGATTGCTTAATATTTTTCCTACTGCTGAGGAAGGTGAAACTTTAAGCTTGTTTTTTTCTGAGTAATATCCCGGGAAAGAACGGTAGGCAAATGAGATGGTGCTTACTTTGTGACATAATTTAAGAACACGGTATGGCTTCCTGCAGCAGTTGGACTGAGATTAAGTGATTCATCTCACACATTTTTAGATATTTTCAGGATATTGAATGATGTCTTTTTTTCCATTGTATTGGGTAAAATGATTACTGTACATGTCTTGCATTGCTAGTGGAGAGATAGGGGAAGTTCTAGGCATCTACTCTAAAAGTGCTATTTCTTTCCAGGTACTTAAAGGGCATTTAGCGTAACTATCTCAAAGTTTATGTTTGAACTTGTCAGATTAATCTTTGTGAACTTGCTGATTTCTTGATGAACCTTTAGATCACATTTTTTTTAGGATCTTCTAGAAAAAAACATTAAAGCAGTGAAGACCTAGTTTGGGATTTAGGCTTCTAAATTAGCCTTTAATGTTTTACTTCGGCACTATCTGTATTCTTTTTCAGCAGTTATCCTGTCGTTCCTTTTGAAAATTCCATTTACATGATCCTTAGATGCCTAAATACAGCTAGTGATCTTCCTCTAAACGTTTTTGTCATAATGAGATGTTGACGGCAAATTGTTGCCTTCCTTCACTGGATCTCATCTTGCACAGCTCTCAATCCTGAGGCACGAGTCATCACATCCAGAGCAAAACATTTGTTTTATTGAATTGAGGCCTAAAATGTGAATATTTCTCCATTTTTTCTTATCATTATCACATAATTTATAGCAAAACTCATTCAAGTGTATGAACCTGAGCCCTTACATTTTCAGCTAATTTATTACCCACCCTGTACCACCTACACATTTGATAATCTGTTAAAAGTAGTCCTACAGTAGCAAAATTTAAATTGTAGTTATTATAATACTATATATTATTCTGATAACTTATTAAAACAGAGTCCCATAAAATTGAAAGGGACACAGAAACAAATCATTCTGTGTTCCTGACTATAGAATGTTTCTGTGGAGCTTTCCAAACTGGGAAAATTTGATTTGTATTTTTTTGCTTGGAAAAATTGTGGGAATTAATGTTGTTCTCATTCATACTGTTGAGGTTTCTGAGTAGTCATCAGACTCCTAAATTAGTCAAATAGATTGTCACAACAACAGCTGGCTTTAAAATACTGAAATCAATAGAAGCTGAGGAACCCTAAAAAGAAAAAACAAAAAAAAAGATATTTCTGAAATAGAAACTACTTATTGCCTCAAGAAACAAACAAACTAAACAAAGCAAAACTAAAACACAAAATAAAACCTTAGAAACTTTATTCTAGAGAAGAATATTTATTCAGAGTGACATATGAAGCAAATCAATTCAGACTTGAGTTCGTCTAATTAGAGTTAGGTCATTTACAACATTCAAAGGCAACATTTCAAGTGCTCAATATAATTCACTGAAACAGTTTTATCAGCAATGAAGTCTGCTCAATTAGGAAAACAAATTATTCTCAAATGCAATCAGATAAGGATCAAGCTGAGTCATGATCAAAGAGCGTATCACATATATTTGTGTGACAATTCAGAAAAAAAAATAGGGCTTATTTCTGTGTCTGGTCTAATAAAGTAATATAAAATTACAAAGTATCAGTTAATTAACTATGTGATATCCACTGTTGAAATAAAGGCAGAGCTCCATAAAAATGATTGCCCAGTGCATGACTACTGACAATGCAAATATTTCATTCAAGATTATCTATGCTGATCATTTTCCTACATCCTACTGAAACAGATAAAAATACATATGGTTGTGACAAGATTCTGAGCCTGCCAGAGGCTTGAAGCAGAACCTTTCATTTTTGAAATGAGTTTTCTGAGGGATATTAAGCACTTATAGTCTCTGAAGTTATGCCTTATTAGTAGACAAAAATATGAAACAAAATAATTATGTGTAAAGGAGCTCAGGATTCCTCTCCTTGAATTGTCCTTTCTAGACCAGAAGTTTTCAGAGGTTTCTGTGGTTTGAACAGCCTCATCACAGTCACCTCAGCTCCCCTCAGGTCTCAGGCATGAGTTAGTCACCTCAGTCCTGCAAGCAGGACCCTGCACTCTGACATAGTTTCCAAGTGGGTGAATTACAAATGCTTCTTATCTCCTATTCCCAGGTAAAAACTCCAACAATACACTGCTCCTGAGAAGACCTGGATGTGGACCACTTTGTTTTAAATGTAAGGGTCTGCAGAAAGCAAATCCAGGCACAAGGGGTACAAGGCTGTGATGGCATGCCACAATCATTCCCCTTCAGCAGAGGTCTCTCAGAGAAGGTTCATCATTCCTAAGCGTGTCTGTCCAACTCTATTCTTCAAAGGTACTTTCAGGGTGAACGTATTTCAAGGTTCCTCACCAAAGGCTATTAAAAACACTAAACAGAATACAAGGGAAAGTTTACTTTACCTTACAAGTAAACAAGAGAGAAGATTAGAAATTGGGAGTGGGAAAACCTGCCCAATGGTCACTGGGGAGGTAGAGAGAGGTCACCAGGGAGTTACAGACAGGATCTGTGTTGTGGCCTGTGCTAAGCTATTCTTAAGTGATCTGGAAAGGAGATTGAAAAATATAAAATAAAGTTTCTTGAATAGTTATTCAAGGCGATAAATAAAAGCACCAGCTGAAGAATTCCAAAAGGACCTTGCAATATTCTGCAAGAAAATGGCATATTAAATTCACCTTAGATAAATGCAATGTAATATGCTTGTGAAAGAATAGTCCAGACTTCACATGCATAATGATGTGCTCTGAGCTAACCATTAAAACACAGGAATGAGATCTTTAGGTTACAATAATTAGTTAAATGAAAACATGAAAAGGAAATAGACTAATAGGAAGCATTTCCACCCTAGGAAACATATATGAGAAAGAGAAAGACAACAAAGATGACCAAAGCTGTGAAATATTTTTATGATATGACACCAAAAAAAAAATCTGGAAAAAATAAACTGGGCGGGCGGGCATGGGTATCATGGAGGCATATAAAACTCTGAGTGGAAAGGAGAAGCTGAAAATGGAGAAGAGGTATCTCAATATCTGAAGCATCAAATGAAACTAGTATCAGATCTGAAGGAAGCAGAAAGAATTCTTTACATAATGTATAAGCAATAATGTTGTCTCAAAACCTACGTCAATTATTGAAAAAAATAATTGGAAACAAAATTTGTCAATGTCTATTAAGGTCTGAACCTCTTGTCTCTAGAATCAAGGAAATTTTTCACTGACATTATTACAACAGGTTTGCCTGACCTTATACTTGTCTTTAGCCGTCATTTACTGGTCATTGTAGAGACATGTGAGCAGACTAGCTAGACCTGTTTTTGTTGAAATTAGCAATGTTTTTTCCAAATAATCTTTTTGTTTTAATTTTTTTTTTTTTTTGTTCAGGTGAGGATCTTAGGTTTCATTTTTAAATGAAAGAATTTGTATAATGGAAGATAAGTATGTCAGAAAACAGATGTAAATATACTGTTATCATAATAATAGTAACTCCAAAATACTGCAATTTTAAGCTCTTTAATAACTTGTAACTCCAAGTTCCAGAACATCTGGAACTAAGTGAGGGAGGTTTTTTTGCTACGTTTACCATTTTATGCCTTTCATAGGGTCCGTAGATGTTAGCTTCACTGACCTTTAAGGCATTGAAAAAATTTCATAACTGAATTAGGGATAGCAAACTCTTAAAAAAAATATTCAAGTTCCTTCACATTCCCTTATATATTTCCAAGGCTTTATCTAACACTGTCAGCTCGGACTCCGCTATAAATGTAAACTCTATTAATACTTGAAGCAAGATAAATTCACTATTAGTGATTAAGAAAACACAATGAACTCATGAAAAAGTTTTGTAGTAGGGTAGTTCCTATGCAGTGTACATCTAGGAAAAAAATATAAAACAAACAAAAAGCATTGATTAGAAAGGGTTATGGTGAACACTGGCCCACAAAGATTCAGGTGGAATCTGGAAGGAAGCCGAAAATTTGTCACATGTTTGAAGTAATCATTTCAGACTGTAACAAGTATTCACACTTGAAAAAAATAATTAATTTCTCTTTAGGCTATATCATTTTGTGGCTCTTTATCTGTGAGAAAATAGTATGCTATTGGTTGTCCTGTCTTTTACTTGTTATGCACCATCTTTATATACAGACATCTTTATCAAATTCTGGCTTAAACTGTAATCAAAAAGTTATTTACTTCTGTATCTACAATTCTCTTTCCCTCCCACTTCCCCAAGAAACAAGAATCCCTTTTACCATCATGGACACTGGGAAGAGAATATAAACTTGTGCATTGATTTATTGTGTTTTTATTAACACTGGAAACGCTATTTTTTTCCCCAAAAATACAAAAGCTGTGGTATCACATTTCCTCTTGAAAATGATTTCAGTGTGACTTTAGCTCTGCTATTATTACTGGGAAAATGCAAAATCTTTATTCTACTTTCTGTTATTCAAGCAATTATGTGCAAAAAGAGACAACATTCAGTACTAAAATAAACATTTTAGTCTCTTAGGAAGATTTTTTGTTCAGCAGTGCTGTAGATCCACAACTCTGATTATAATTATACCTTATCTCTGATTCTATTTTGAGTGAATAGTTCTCTTCAGAAGGTTAATACCATGTAGGTTACTTGCCACTCAATGACAAGAAAAGCTTAGCCAACTTTTGTTCAAGCTCATTTAACTTTTTTAAGCCTAAGGTTTCACTCAGAAATCTGCAAAATATGCAATGGCAGCCAATTACTCAAGTTAAGTGGGGAGTGAGGATGCATCATTTACTTTTTTAGCCTTCATTAAGCCTGGCACTGCTGTTTCTTGGATGTGGTAGAAAGTGTTGCCTGCCTAAGGATAAGGAGTAGGGAAGGAAGGTTAAGACAGACCCAGTCATGCTGTGGCCAGATGGGAAACTGGCTCTATTTGTATATGGGGACATGTTCCCCACATGTGAATTTATGTTACAGGAGACATTTGGATAATCAATTACTATTCACTTATTTTCAGAAAGGTATGCCCTAACTTATATGATCCTATGGTCAGGGTAAAGCTTTTGAACTTATGCTATACATAGTACTGTAATACTGAGCAAATAAAAAAAAAAGAGGAAGGAGTTAATGTAATTTACACCAGCTGAGGCCCTGCTGAGAATCACACCAAATGAAACAAAGGTGTCACTGTTCTTCTAGAGTATATAAAAACAAATTATCTGTTACACATTAAAAAGCAAAGATCACATATTAGCTTGATTAATAAAAGAATGAAGTTAGAGCATCGGGAGATGCAACCTATTATGTGATCAACAGTAATGTAGTTAATCATGTCCTAAAATCCCATAGCACAGATCCCAGATGTGTAGGCATCTTTGCCTTTGCTAAAAAGAGAATAATACACAGTATTTATTTTATTGTGTACACACAAATGTACACAGATCATACCATCAAACTGGTTGAATAAATTATATTTGCATGACATAAAATTAAAGCAATATCCTGTGTAGGCTTACCTAATCAAAATAAATAAATAAATAAATATCAGTGAAGATGAACTCTGTGAAAAAAAAAAAAAAAATCCTGCCCTATAAAAGACAAAATTTCAATCTTTTATTTTTTTTTTCTTTCTTTTCAAAACAAGTTATTATGTTAAAATTATATCGGTGTTAAAATTTTAGAGTTTCTGATTTTTACATTTTAATTGCTATGTTTTTCTAGAATGAGAAAGCTTAGTAAAATTTATGTCATTTTTTAAAAGTACTTAAAATACAGGCTATTTTAATGAAAACCATTTCAGCCAAAAAAGATGTACCAAATTTTGTCCATTCATGATGTTGCCTTAAGAAATACTACATGCAGATGTACTTGCAATAGATTTAATAAAGCTGACTCAACAGACTCTTAAAAAATGTTTGCGGGTTATTTATTTATTTATTTGCTTGCTTGCTTGTTTGTTTATTGACTATTTAAAAAGCACTAAAATTCTAGAAAACCATAGCATACTGTTTTATGGAATGAAAAATCAAGCACAGTAATGTAATCAAATATGTAAGAAGGGTAGAATTAGAGTTGTATGTGCAATTGTATTTCTGTGCATTTTAATTTTTTTTTCATTGTTAACTGTGCAGCTTTAACAGTTATTTTAGCATGTTTTTTTTCCTTGCTTAATTTGATAAATAGATAAACATCTTTCAGAGAAGACTCAGTTTTTCTCTGAGATCTCCATGAGAATAAATGGTACTTCTGCAGGTTTCTGTTGTGACAAAAATAGAACCAAAGTCTAGACAATGATGCCAGAGTAAATAAAAGTCTGTCTAAAATGTTTTTTTGTTTGGCTGGCAACAAAATTGTTTATCTGTTTTGCCCCTTATTCCATAAGCAGTCAAATACTACTTTGTTGCAATCGTGTTACTTTATGTGAATATTGTCACAAGGATCACATGCTAACAGACAGGGGGTGCAAAATACTGTGATATTCTTCTTGGGCTAGTAAAAGTTAATGATTTTCCAATTGCTTATAATGAGAAAAAAAATCATATTAAGGACAGTAATATAATTAAAGACCAAAACAGATGGTAGCTGGAGTGATAAAATTATCTGTAGTTGTTGATTCCTAGAGCATAGCTTAGCTCTTGCTCATATAGGAGGCACTATTTCCAGTAAACTCAAATGAATAAAATTAAATGTTGCACATGTTGACTCAGCCAGCCAGCCAGGAGCGGGGGTAAAAGCTATCTAATGCCAGAAAGGAAACTATTGGCAAGGATAATTTTGAAGTACTTCAGAAAAGAATTTGAATTTGAGGCTTCGCCTTGTGGATCTCTGGGGCCACACAGAATTACAGCCATTAAGTGCTGTGAGCTCTTTGTTCCGTTTTGTTCCTTTACAGGCCCAGAATATTTTTAGGTTGTTGCAGTTTTCTTTCAGCCTACAGAGGTTGGTGACAATCCAGGTCCCACTACGAGGGTGGAGGCTTGGCACATTCTCTCGTGTTTAGGACAAAGTGCCATAGGAGGCTGTGCTGGAAGATATAACCACTTAAGGTATTACTTGCAGTGTAGTTATTGTGTTGTGCAGTCTCTTTTGCTAAAAATGAAAAAAGCTTTTTTTGCTTTTGAAAAACCACTAGGGCCATATGGGTTGGGGAGACTAAGTCTCTCTTCACTGCAGCCAGAGGCGTTGGAAGAGAAGAGCATGTGTAATGCAGGGTAGCCAATAAGCGTGATGAAACTAGAAAATGGGGATCACACACCATGAGCAAAGGAAAAGTGCAGGCAGAAGCACTTCGGCTGTTTGGGCAGCCCATGATGCTATTACAGAGACACATAAATGTGCCTCACAGCTCGGCTTTTCTTCTCCTTCCTGTAGGCACTTTTTGTTGGAATGATGAGTGGTTCCTCCTACATCCTCTGTGTCCAAAATAATTGCAGTAAATCTGTCTTTATTACTAAGAAATTAGGAGTGTAAACCATGCAGGAGCTGTGTGCATGGCCTCATGCAGACTCACGTGATCTGTATCCAAAGCCAAGTAGAAGCTGTGTCCTGTGGTTAGGACAGAACTGAGCCTGAGATAAGATACCCTGACAAAATGCACCAGAATGGTGTCAAGAGAGCTTGGCACACGAACAAAGCAAGCATGGCCAAAATCAACTTGTTTTTTCCTGCCAAGGATACAATGGTAATCATGGACTGAATGATACCATGGAAAGAACATAACAGCTTGCTTTTGGCATCTCAAAAAAGCATAAAAACAAAATTATTTTAGTTTATGTTGGACGTGTGGTTTTTTTCATTCCAGTGATTCCTGTCTTTCTTTAAAAAATTGAGTCTCTGCAGGTGATGGGGTCAGGATCTGCAGTCAGGCACCAATTTCTCCATTAGCCATGCCTGGCAGTCACCTACGTGGTGTTATCAGAGTCAAGCCATGAAACAATTAAAAATGTTGTCACTGAGACACACACTCTTGAGGAAATGGGTTTCTCCCCAGCAGTTTATGAAGAATGTGTGGCTGAGATGGAACACAGCTTTTCTGATTTATAGATGCCTGGTGCACTTAACGTCCTGTCCTGACAGTTCTACAAAGAGCACTATCCAAATCGCTCACATTATGAAGAAACAGGAACTTTATTTTCTCACTTGTCATCATGTGTAATGGTGAGAGCTGAGTGGTAAAAATAGCATCAGATTACTTTTCATCATGTATATCCAACGCAATCCGACATCCTGGATGGAAAGCTTGTCTCTATTTGAAAAGGGTGAATGAAAGTCTGACCATTTCTATGCTGCACTGTTGCCTCTTAGGCTATCTTGTCATCATATCTGCTCCTGTGATGAACCATGTACCACCAGCTCTCATTCACTTTAATCAGAGAGTATAATCTCACACAGTCAAAGCCTTTATCTTTCCTTTATATTTCAGTGTATTAGTAAAGATATGGGAACTTAGGTAGTAGAAATAGTCCCACTTTCCTGGAAAGATATCATTCTAACTTTAATATGATACAGAGTTGTCCACAAAATATTTCAAAAGGAGGAGACAGTACTGTACTCTATTTGGATTAAGGATATATAAAAGCATGAAGGACCAAAATGCTGTTGCCTAAGAAGAGCGCAGAATGAATGGCAGGACTTTGAGAGCTGCCTTTATAGAAACTGAAATGGGAAAACTAGATTCAACATTTCCAATTCCTATTGGAAAGTGGGAGTGGGAGTCCCATATCCTATTGGGAGTGGGAGTCAAGCTAGCTAGTCTTCTGAGTTCCTCAGAAGATGCTATAGAAACATGAATAAATGGAAAAAGAAATTATTAAATCTTTAAGAAAGCTTTGTACAAAATGTTAGGCACAGTTCATTCATCGATTTGTCACCTCCAGTGTTGTCAGATTTGATGTTAATCACTGTGCAGGTCAACTCAGCCTAGAGCTTTATATTACATGAGGAAACAGTCCAATTTTGAAATCTGTGGCTTTCATTTAATCTATGTGGACCTTTAAATATAAAATGTCTTTGCCCATGTTTATATTTCCCTTTGAGCAGATAAATGACAATTCACTTGTGAAAGGCAGTTATTCTGCTCTAGTGAAATCCCTTTTTTTCATCCCCTTCCTTCCAAATTCCTTACCCTCTGGAAGTGGAAAGCACACCTCTACTCCTTTTTCTACCCTTGCTTGAGGAAACAAACATGAATTCATGGCATTTGTGTTCTGAAATAACATGCATACTGTAAAATATCGATTAAAAATAGCCTTATATGGAGCTTTGTGCTAACTTTCAACTGCAAACAGAAGGTGCTTCCAGTCAGCAATTCGCTTAGAACAGAGAAGGTGGAAAATTAGGTTTACAGGCATATAGCAAATTGAAATGAATCCTTCAATGTTTTCCCTGTTAATTTGGCACGTGAAGAGTCTACAGCTGATGGAAAAAAAAAATCCCATTATTTTTGAATTGCTCATATTCACTTTATATTCATTAACTCACCTTCCATGAAGTCTGAA
The DNA here is from genome assembly GCA_035222435.1 of Microcambeva ribeirae. Taxonomy (NCBI): domain Eukaryota; kingdom Metazoa; phylum Chordata; class Actinopteri; order Siluriformes; family Trichomycteridae; genus Microcambeva; species Microcambeva ribeirae. The sequence continues at coordinate 8,317 of JAYECN010310478.1, read as the reverse complement.
AGTGACTACCAGCAATTTATTGGCATGCAGGCAGTATTAATCAAATGTTCACAACATGTCCAGGTGTCTTTCAGAAATGTGTAGATTCTGTGCATATCAGCATTATACGCCAACTTTGGAAGTGAGTATTCACAAGTCCTAAGGAACGTAAGTGCTTTGTAAAAAACAACATAAGAATTGTGACAAAGGGATTCAGAGAAAATAGTATTTCCCTAGACTTCTGCAAGAGCTGTTTAAACGGTTATTTTGGCTTTAGGATGAAGTAGTTTTTGTTTCTTTTCCTTTCTGGGAAGAGTAGAACAAAATAGCCAGGAAAGAAGGAAAACAGCAGAAATCACTCCAGTTCTGCTGGAGTGGTTGCAAACAAAACATTGCTGATTATAGGAAGAAATATGACTATGGGGTAGGAAAAAAAATCAGTGGTGAGGGGCTACCCTAAGAGCATTCTCACATAACAAACTAAGTTATAGTTTATCATGATAATAGTATAAAAATTTATTCCAAGGTTGGCAACCTACTGTTAAGTAGGCCAGGCTCTCTAGTTATTGAATTTCTAGCAAACTGAATAGATTCAGTCTTCTTTTGACAGCTACAACTTCACTCGTTAATTTTCAGTATGAGCAGTTTAGCTGGCAACTTGATAACAGCTCCATCAAGTGGTACAACTGCTTCATTGCATATTTTTCATGCTACTTATTACAGAAGCTGAACTCCTTGAAATGGCTCAGAGATGCGTTTGGTTCGCGTGAACAATGGACTGCCAACAGATTTCACAAAATGGTTATTCAGAGAAGAACAATACATTTTCATTAAAAAAGCCAACATTTATAATGTGAATTAAACTAAGAAGCATATGGAAGGATCTGAGATTCTCAAAGAAAAACACTCAAAGATTAGATAATGGGTTAGGGTAATTTTCTGGTTTTTTTTGTTTGTTTGTTTGTTTGTTTGTTTGTTTGTTTTTTTATGATACCCAGAGAGATATCTAGTTATATGCTAGCACTGGATACTGCCACATGTGATAAATTAATATCAAAACCTATCTTTTGTCTGACAAGTGAGAAAACAGTGAAATATATTAACTATCCTAGGGAAAAACAAAGGTTTTTATGTTACTTAGAGAGTGATTTTAAAGGCTTTTTCCCTTTCTTCTGCCTCCACTGTATATAATTGAATATGGTGAATATGTTATTTGTTTAGCTTACAACACTATTGTTGTCATGATGCCTTATTAATGAAATGCATGCCGTGACAAGTAAATATTATTGTGCTTCTGACAGCGAGGCATAGTCAAATATCACTCATGGAAGACTTGGGTTTGCAAGACTAGAGATGCAAGGCTGTAGGGCACAGCTATTCTCACCTTATTCTCAGGGCAGAGGTTATTCTCAGGGAAATAAGCGGTGGGATGTGAACTGAGCCAGCAAGACAGCTGTACTGAAGATATTTCTTTTTTCTGATTTTTTTTTTTTTTGACATTACATAAAAGTGCATAGACCAATATAAAGTAGAATGTCCTAGAGTGGTGTGACATTGGTTATATCTGCACTAGTAAATAGACTTGAGCCTTGTCATTGCCTGCTTCTGATGCCAAGTGACACTGCATGGTCACCAAATCTTTCTTCCCATTCTCAGCCTACCAGGACATGCAGAAGCACACCCTGGCCCCCACTCCATACGTGAGTGTTTACTGGGAGAATGAGTGCTGGAAGAGCCAAAATCACATAAGGGAGTATTTTAACAATAAACTATCAGCATTATGAAACATTGAACTCAGACAAATTTCTCCACTATTTGTCACTGCAAGCACTTTGATTTTGAGTATTCTCATTGTTTTACATGTGGAACTATCTATGTCTCCTATACTTGGTTGATTGCTTAGATGTCTTTTTTTAAGGTTGGAGAGGCTCTGTTGTAACTGATAAGAAACAGTTTCATACATGAATTCCATTCTGCTTATAATAATTTTATACATTTTTACAATCTATAGACTAAATGCATCTTCCTGTGATTTTTTTTTTTTTCCACAAAATCCTGTCAGGAATTTTCTTTAGCAGCTAACAAAATTTCACTGAGAAATATAAAACTGATAAAGCATCTTTCAAAATAGAAGATCACTACAACAGCAAAAATAAAAATCCTTTCTAGGGTATGTCATAGTTTAAATAACTTTTCTGAAAAGTAGAAATGATCTTAAATGCATGGAGGAATATGAGAATCCATATGCTCAGTTTCTATTGACAATTTTAAGAATTTATGCATGTAATTTCCTACTTCCTATGAAACAATTTATCTTATCACACTGTTAAATAACAAAGTGAGCTTCATGGATATTTATTTTATGTTATCTGTTTAAGAAAAAAATAAACACGCATAATATTGCTTGGCTTTCTAAATCATCTGTTCATTCCATACAGTTTGCAAGCCAATGCAAATTGAGTCTTCAATTTTCTCTGAACCAGTTTTTGGCTCTGAACTAATTTTTGGCTCTCCTTCAAATATTAAAGGAGAAAAGGCTACTTTTAACATCATTACACAATATCTGTGCCAATGAGAGTCAGATTTATGAAGCAAATTGAAGTAGCTATCATACAAGCAATCCTGCATCACTCATGATATTATTTCACAATAAGGGGCATTTCCAGCCTATCCTAGTGTGAATTCTTACGAACAAGAACTTTTCATTTTCCATCCAAAATGGCATACCAGTATGGAATTAGAGAAAACCCATCAGGGCTGAATCATGAATATTTCCACCTCTGTGAAATTGATTAAATCCATTCCAGTGTTTAATTGATGGCATGATGAAGATTTTTTAAAATCAAACAGAATGTCCCCATCACCGGTCAACGTGCACCCATGTGAAGAGTGTGCTTCCATTTCTTCTTTTACTTCCTTTTTGGCAAAAGAAGGCTATGATTAGATCCTCCGCGAGGCTTCTTCTCTCTAGGAAGATGAGAAGTCCAAATCCTTTCAGCCTCTTTTTTATTATATTATTATTATTATCATTATCATTATTATGCCAAGGTCTCCAGTTCTATCACTATATTGGTGACATTTGGTGAATCCTCTCCAATTTTTCAACGTCTCTGTTGAACCACTGGCACTAAAACTGTGCATGGAATTCCAGAGGTGGCCTGACAAGTGCCAAGTAGAAATAATCACACCTAATGACATGCTGTTTATACCGTTGCTGGTGCAGCCCAATACATGGTTTGTCTTTGTAGCTGCAAGGGCACACTGATGGCTTATGTTCAACTTGTTGTCCACCAGGACCCACCAGGAAAGATCTTCTCCTTGGCCAGTCAGGCCCCAGCCTATTCTGCTGCTTGGAATTATTTCATCACAAATACAGGAATCTATATTTATCTTTGTTAGACATCAGGTAATGCTTTTTGGCCCAGGTTTGCAGGTTGTCGAGGTCCTTTTGCATAATATTTCTCATTTCTGATGCCTCTATCTTTCCTTCCAGTTTGGTCATGTCCACAGGTTGGGTGAGGGTTCATTCAATCTCATAATTCAGATTGCTTATGAAGATATCAAATAATACTGGAAGCAGTATTGGCCCCTGAGGAATGCCACTTGTAGCTGGCTATTTGACTTTGAGCTGTTAACCACGTCCTCTGAGCTTGGTAGTTTGGAGAGATTTCTGCTCAGTTCAGAATCTATCTGTTCACTGATACCTTACCAGGTTGTCAAAAAGAATGAGACTGTGTCAAATGCCTTGTGTATTTAATTTAAGGTAGATGGTGTCCAAGCTCTCCTGTTGTTTTGTCACAGAAGTCAGTCGGATTGGTCAAACATGATTTGCTTTGATTTACCTACTTGCTGGCTGTATTCAGCAGTGAGCTTACATCTTCCTCGTACTTCCACTAGCTACTAACATATATCAGTCCTTTCTTGTTATTATGTGCTCCTTTTTCCTACAAGGAAGATTCCCATGGGATCTTTCCTAACAATTCACTGAACAAGAATCTGCTCTTCTGAAGCCCAATGTCTTTATTCTACTACTTGTCTTCTTTGTATCCCCTAGGGTCTTACGCTCTGTGATCTTATGGTCAAGGCTGCAGTTTATCAATCATAATCATTCCAAACAAGTCCTCTATTTATAAGCAGTATGTCCAGAAGGACACCACTCTCAATTCACACATGTAGAAATTGCATTAGGAATTTCCCCTCAACTTCAGAAATTTCCTTGTTCACTGCTGCATGCTTTCCCAGCAAATATTCAGTGTAACTGAAGACCTCCATGAGAACCAGGGTCTGCAGACAAGAGGCTCCTTTGGATTGTCTGAGACAGGCTTCATCCACATCTTCTTCCTGAATGGGTGTTTTTTGGCACACCAATTACTGAGAGGTCTCCCTTGCTGGTGAACCCTCTGATTTTTCCTAAAGGCTTTCTAAAGTCTTCTCCTCAAAATCTGGTTTTAAACCACCTCACTGTTAGCCAGCCTATCGATTACTGATAAGTGGATCCTCTCTCTTGCTAATAGCTCACAGTCCTTGAAGCACTCCATGGTCATGGAAGACAAAACACTTTAAACTGGTTACACAACCAGATCTGTATGATATGCCTGCTTCTGCCTGACCCCTTCATTTTGACTAGCAGGATCAAGGATAAAAAAACAAAACTAAACAGCTGTCACCTTTACTTTAATTTCCAAGTCCCTGACTTTTTTGCCTATGTAAGTAAGTACATCTCTTGTTGTATAGGTCACTGGGTTTAGAAATGGTATAATTATTATATGAAATTCATTTTTACTACAAGCCACAATAATAATAATAATAAAAGGTGCTTTCCTGTATATTTTATGTAAAATAGCAAAATCACACAATGTTTTGATTTAAAAAATAAGCTGGGTTTCTAATGGAAATCTGTTGTCAGATTTTTCAAACAACGTTGGTAAAGACATGCAGCTTTAAAAACTAAACAAAACAAAAGCAAAAGAAACCCTCTTCCTCAAAAGAAAAAAAAACCCTGCTTAGTAATATTTGCACCATATTGTGCAGTATGTGCAAATAAATACACCAAAGTGATACTAAACTTCATGACTCACTTTTCTTACTGATTTCAGATTTTTTTAATAAAAAAAAAATGTCTTTTTGTTTTTTTCAGTCGTTCAAGATGAAAGTCAGCTAGGTCTCCTTGAAATTGTCTTTGAACACAGCAATGAGGAGATTCAGTAGACTAAATATAGATATTTGTTGTCTTTCTAGGCATTGAATGCCTGGCCTCCAGCTGCAGCTCTGGAAGAATGCAGGCTTCCCATAAATCTTGGGTTGTATTTGCCAACCCCATGTGGAGGTCATGGACAACTAGGTCATGTTCATGCTCAACAGATGAAACTTGCTTCAAGACTTTCACTATCAGAAGCACCCAGTCCTGTACAGCAAAGCATATTACAAAGTTTTATGGGGACAGTGGAGATAAGGGTTGTCATGATGTCCTACTTATGATTTTCTTCTCTTTTGAAAGCACAGAAAATAAGCAAGATTATCCCTTAATCCCCATCGCTCTACTATCTAGGTCTCTATAAACAGGACCAAATGTCACAGGCATTACTAGTAGCGCTAATACAGACATTTTCCTGATACTTGATCTCTCATTCTAGATGAATTATTTTTATGATATTTCTCAATATGTTCTGATACAATTCTGATACTGTAAAAACAGTGAAAAATGCTAAGAGAATTGCTATTGCAAAAAAATCTTCGCTAATAAGAATGAAATAGCTACAGGGATATTTTTGTTTTGATGCATGTAGTAACATCAGAACAATTCTTTTCATTGGATCATCACTACTAAACAAGTCTGCTATAAAGTTACAAAACAGTGTTGTATTCCAGAAGATGTCAGCAGAGTATTAGAAAATAAAGCTGAGGATGATATCTGAGGCCTACTGTACTAAAATATTTCAGTAGCAGAAGTGGCTGTTAGAAATCGTGATGTGTACATCACGAGGAGGAGAGTATCTAAGACTGTTAACTGATCACTCCTCTATCATGATTGAGAAGAAGGCCTGAATTCCTGCAATTTCATGTAGTGAATTTTTTAGAAGATACAGAAGTACATTTTACTGAGAAAAAGCCACAGACCTAAGCATTGCTATGAAACAAATACATTAAGGGAATCCTTTGTGAAGTTGGTAATAGCACTTCTATTGGACTGAAGGAATAACCCTGACAAATTTAGTGCCAGGCCATGAGACACTGTCTACTCAGTTACAGTAACTGATGAGATCTTTTATTGATCCCATAGTCATAGCACGGAAAGAAAAGGCATATGAGAAAGTACTTGATTTATATTCCCCTGTCTCCTGTTAGTAGCCTGATCTTGTTTCCTCTGAATTCAGTAACCAAACTCTTATTCATTGACTCATATTAAGCCCCTTACATACCAGAATACTAGCTTTTATATACACATAGTAATAAATGTAATTACAACATAGATAGCAAGAGTGTTTAGCAAATATATCAAGTTCAGAATGGAATGAGTAATTATTGATACATGAACTATATTAAAAAAAGAGAAGATAGAGAAAGAAAAACTTACATTTGTGTGAACTTAGTAGTATGCAAACTTTTAGAGCAGCTTCTGAATGAAATCATAATAAAATAAAGGAGAGTAAATAGAAGATGGAAAGCACATCTGGGGACTGCCCTCCAACAAAACTGGCCCCTTTTAGCTTTTGGGTTTGGTTCTTATCTTCCTGGTAAAGAATATAGCTAGAGTTTAGTCTGCAATGATTAACAACACTGGTGAGCAATAATTGTGCTTTTCTTTAAGTAAACAGCAAGTGGTAGCACTTGGGTTTTTATGGATAAAATGATACAAAATGCATAATAATACGAGAATCTAATAAATCAATACGTTTTTATAACATGACATTAAATAGTATTAATTTCAAGGGTATTACATCTTCACACATGCACTTGGGGGAAAAAATAGTTTACGATGCCCTTTCAAAGGCTGGAGCATACTCATCCTGTTGCAATTCACCTGTTCCTCAATCCAGTAAATACAGAACTGAACTCCTTATAGGCCATGCAGATTGGGAAGCTTCTTTTCTTTTCCAGCATCACTGAGAAGCTGACTGGTAGTGATGGTCATTATGCACTGCTATTGCACGACCAATCCTAGCTGAGGTCCTTTTTGACAGCGACTTTTATTTTTTTTTCCAAGAGAAGGATTAAGGTTACAACCTTAAAAAGTCAATGAAAATGAGTTTCTTATGTGAATCCAGAAGCTCAGAATTAATTATAAAAACTAAGAGTTTTGTTTGTTTGTCTGCTTGTTTGTTTTTAAGTACATCATGATATCTTTCCTGTTTGTTACTTATAAGCAGAAGTAACTGGAGAAAGGAAAATAAGGAATATTAAAAAATCTGAAAAATAAGACAAGTGGGAGAGTAAGGCTACAACATCAGCTCTTTCTATTCTTCTGTATTTTAGGGATAAGCAGAAAAAGCTTCCCTCCAAGAAAGATCCAGCATTTCCTATTTTTCCCTGCATTAATTTATATATAAATTTGATCAACTGAGAGAGACTGTGAGTTTGTGTATGACCATGCTGAAAAAATGTATTATACCAAGTATGGTCAACATGTAAAGTAGCTGCTCATTAGGCTGGTCATTAAAGTATTTCATATTTTAAGGTCCATCTTGCTGTTTCATGAACTTAAAATTAACATTTCTCTCTTCTCTCTGATTTTTTTTTGTCATTCCTAACTAAGAAATTTTACAGTGAAGAAAGCTCCTATTATGAACAGTTTTATTCGTTGTCATGTATCTTGTTCAAGTTCAGCACACTCATTTGAATCATTTGAATGGGTCAAGACTTTGAAGTTTAAATAAGCTTTGAAAAGATGAAAGGATCGAGGATGAATTATAGTTAATGATGTTTTCAAGTTCCCTTTTTAAGTATATTTTATGAACAGAAAGAGCTACAAAGATCTGGCTTTGAGTGAGTAGTTTCAAGGCCTGTAATTGAAAATAGATGTACAAAAGACTGTAGCATTAAATTAAGTATGCATGTTTATATTAAACTTTAAATTCTTGAAACAGAATATCTGTAATCACCAGGTACACCCAAACTGCTGGTAAACAAATAGTTCTTATTCCATTACTATTTTTGGTCATATTAACTAGGCGAATCTCAGTGGAATTTTCTTGGAGGCAAGCACATTTTCCTTACATCTTGATTTGCCCCCTTGAGTAGGGATTTCATTGCTGGCACCTGAAAACAAACAAAAGCAAGTTTCCTCAAGGACTCTCCACTATGGAGGACTCCTATCAAGTTGTCAGTCATTCTCATTTAG
>JAYECN010310372.1:0-24304 GCA_035222435.1 Microcambeva ribeirae | reverse complement strand
TGTGAGGGTGACAGAGCCCTGGCACAGGCTGCCCAGAGAGGCTGTGGAGGCTCCTTCTCTGGAGACCTTCCAAACCCGCTGGGACGCAGTCCTGAGCTACCTGCTCTAGGTGACCCTGTGTGTGCAGGGGGGTTGGACTAGATGATCTCTAGAGGTCCCTTCCAACCTCAAGCATTCTGTGATTCTGTGTGATTCTTACTGTCTTACTGACTTCCTAAAACCCAGCTCCAAATAAAGCTATGCCTCCTACCAATACATGTTGAATGCCACACAGCTCACATTCAAATGTTGAAGTCTGAAATTATGGTATCTGTTGTCTTTAGAAGAGTTCAGAAAACAGCAGGCAACCTATTGCTATTTTTCTTTTTTTTCTTTTTTAAACAATGCCTAAAATGAGCATTTTGGTTACAGCTGGGAGAGCAGCCATTGCATGCACCCTTGAAGTATTTTCGTTAGTTGAAAATGTTGGTCAGAACTGCTCAAGATTCTCTGTTCCGTAGGGCTAAGCAACAGTGTGAGGTGGAGGACTTAAATCAGACAGGGTTTGGTACTAGTTTTGTGTTCTTCATGGCACAGGGGAGTCCAACCGAGGCTCTCTGCAGAGCTATTCTAGGAGATTGATAATTTTAGTATATATATGGCCAGAGGAAAGAGGCAAAGATCACAGAGAAACAGTTATGTGAGTTACTGAGAATGGCAAACCTCCAAGGTAACACTTAGCAGGAGACCATAAGAAAAAGAGGAATTCTGAAGCTGTGCATAAACTACAACATATGTAACAAAAGAAGGTCAAAGTGCCAGACAAAAAAGGATACTTTCAAGCAGTTATTTTTTGTTGTTGCCAGATAAATCCAAACCATATACAGGGTTATACAATCCACAAGCCCCGTGACTGGGAGTTTACATTCCCTCAGCATTACAGGGTAATGCTTCATGTCAGTGCTTTTTGTTTTTTGTTCACTCTCAGTACTATATCACAAGAAAAGACAGTTGTATTGCTTAGTTCTTCTAGGACCAGTTGGTGCATAAGTGTGTCAGTTTGTAATGGCTATTCCCTCAAAAACACTATTGGACATGTGCAAAGTCCACCCAGGAACCTGGAGGCAGCCAGCGGTGGCAACACCAACCTGTGCTATTGTGCAGCTCCTCGGGGTCCCTTCAGCCCCGTGGCACCAGGGCAGTTCTGCAAGAACAGTTTGCGAGAGAAGTCTTGTTGCCATTTCTGCCGCTAGCTTTGTTTTCAATACAGCAATGGCTGGGGTAGCACCTTGCATAACTGGCAGCCTTTCAACCTCACGTGCTACTTCCAGGGCACCTTCTAAAAACCCAGATACAAGCAAATCCCAGCTTGAGGCTGGATCCATGTCTGCTTCAAAATTGGGTGTTGTGGGCCTTTCTGTGTAGGTGAAACTCATGCAAGTAATAAACTTTAAAACTTATTTGAACATTACTTCAGGATTTTTAGGGTCAACCTAGCTCAAAAAAAAAAAAAAAAAAAAACAATGTTTCCTCCAAGCTGTGGCATGCTAATTCTGGAGAAAAGAAAAAGGGGCTTTCTCGCCTAAATTTATACAGACTAAAGCATGCTGTCTGCATGCAATAAACAAATCAGGGGAGAGAAGGAGGAACCCACAAGCAAAACAGGAAACCTGGCTTTCATTATGATACCATTATTCTGTTGAATTTGGTTCAGTGTTATGCCAAACTTCTACAGCACATTAATTCATGTTTAAGAAGTCTGAAAGGGCTGTGACCATAATGGCCTCTCTGTATAAGTATAAAAGGTCCTACTGAAATGGAAAATCTTTAGGAACGGAATAGCTAAAAGCCAATGGAGGTAGGTAGACTTTCACTGGTTAGGAGGCAAAAGCTTGAGAACAGGAGATGCAGCATATTTTTGTCATTCATCATGTTCTGCATTGCAGAGTCACTCTGATCTTCTTGTTTAAATCTTGATTATGCAATTAAAAACAAATAAAATCATCAGTGAAAGATGTTGGTAGAAAGTTTTGAAGCTGGACCTATTTCAAAAGACAGATAGGTTCTTTGAGGGAGTTAAGTGGAAAGTCAGAGGCTGGAATATGTGTGCTACAACATTTCCAGCTATCTTATCTGTGACTCTCCCCACTGCCCTGTCTTTGGGCTCACGGTACTTGAGATTTTTCCCTAGGCTTTTCAATAGTAAACCCACTCTCAAGACTGCCATAACTTCTCCATGCTTCCCCTCTCCCAACTTTTATTTCTAACATTCCTCAGCATGCTGGTCTTGCAAACACCAGCCTTTCACAGGCATTTATTTGCACAGCACCAAAGAGCTTTCACAAATGCCAACCAGCTTATCAAGGCAAGCTAAATCTTCTTTTGCAGTTGCTGGTGATCCAATTACCTCCCTAGATCTGGGTGCTCTCATGACTTCCCTGCCTCCTGTTAGTCCTTTTTCTTACTGTGGGAATTGGTTGTCATTATCAGTTGTTGCCCTTCCTGCTAAAATGCCCAGGGTACAAAAGTTATACTCCCATTCTGACATTATATCCCTAGACAACACAGCCTTAGCAGGCTAACCTATAGTTCTTATCGAAAACAATTATCTTAAAGAGTATTGTTTACTGTTGCAAGTATCCGTGTCTGAGCTTTATTTGCAAGGACAAACTGTACAGGGAAAACTGGGAGCCCTGCAGGATCAGTGGCTTTGCAGTTGCAAGGCAGAATCCTGATGCAGAGCTCTGTGGCCTGCAGTGGCTCCGTTGTTTATTCAAAAGCAGCTTCTAAGTCTCAGATTACTTTGAAGTCGTTGGCAGCCATGATGAAGCACAATTAGAGAATATGAAATGTTCAGTTTTGTTATTTCCTATGGGATTTTTCTCTGAGCCCAGCAATGACCCAGATTCCTCCTCAGATTGAGGTTTGCCTGTGTTGCCTAGGAGCCGGAATAAAAATTGGAGGTGTCTGGTGCAGATCATGAGCCCTCTGCCCTGACCCCAGCTGTCTAAATAAATTTTGATACCCGACAGGAGGTTTCCTAATAGTGAGCAGGTTAAGTATTCCAAATATGTCATTCGCTTTTACTCAGTATAGAGGTAAGAGGCAGTGGTGTTAAAATGAGCTCCCATTTAATTGAGCCTGAATTGAAGTTTGCATATTCCCCAGGCTTCTCTGCATTTGCATCCACAAGCAGTGCTTGTTTGTGGAATGACATAAATAAGATTTTATCTCCTCATCTTATGGAAATACAAGTCAAAGAAACATTAGACAAAGGCCCTTCATTAGCTTCTGCTGAACGCAGCGTATTTGAAGACTGCCCCAATTGTGTTTTGTTTTGCTCAGTTTTTGATAAAGTGACTTAGGGGCTCTGATTCAAAAAGATGACAAGGAGAGATCTGCTCATATTCTGTACCAGAGTATATATGACCTGACCTCCCTTCATCTTGGAGCATGTATTTCAGTTCTGCTGCTCCAATTGTTCCTTTTCTGTGCATTTCTTCAGGTTAAGGGAGAAATGGAGTGAATTTCCTCAAGCTCCAAAGACCTTGATAAGAATAAAAACTCACTTTAATAAGCAGAGTTTTTCAAGCAGCTCAACTCTAAGATCTTGGGTAAATAGCACTGAGGAAAACATCCTATTTCAGCAGGGATTATAATACTAAAGAATAAAGCAGCAGGAGAAAAAGAGTGGGGAAAAATTAAGTGGCTGCTACTACCAAAAGCAAGCACAAAATGATTGTCCTTCTGCCTCATATCCCAGAATAAGACCAATCAAATAAACATCCATAGTTTCATTCTGCTGTTTCCACCAAACATATCCGTGGCATAAAAATAACTGAAATGGGCATTTTAGCCTGAAGACCAGGGCCTGAAAGGATGGCCAATTACCTCTCATCTTTCACAGTACCCTTGGTGCAGTGGTGACAAGTGCCTAAGCCACCCCCCTCCCTTCCAGCCTCAGCTGATGACCCACCAGCCTGAGGAACAGAGAATTTTTTTTTTTTCCTGGCTTACGTTATGGGAAGCTGTAAATAGCTCCTGAAGGTCAAATTGAGATTGAAGGAGGCAAATACTTGTGCATGAATTAACAGTACCATCTGTGGGGCCTATTTCAAATTTGTGCTTTATGGCAGAGCTGAACCAGTTGCAATTACAAAGTGAATCAATTATACCAGGAATATTGGTTGCAGGTTAATGCCGAAGCTATTCACAGCCCCCTGAGACAAATACTGCTAGTGCTTAGATATCCTTTCAGTTAGAAAGGTTTCCCTGTGGTCTGAACTAAGTCATCTTTGCTGCAGTATTAAGCCCATCATTTTGACTTCATTTCTTACTTTGTCCTTCCTTTCAGATATCTGAAAAATGTAGTATTGACTTCTATCTTTGCTAAAGTGTGGCTATCACATTGCAGTTCTAACCAAAGCTGCACAAGTGCAGCACGCAACAGGAGGACTGTGTTATAGGACTCACCAGCCGTGATCTGGATGTCATGTTTTAGCTGATCCCTTCTTTGAAAGGACTTTTTTGTGTCATGATGTTAATCATTTGAGGCCCTTTGTACTCTAGATCCTATTTTGTAGAACTGCTGCATAGTCAGTTATTACATTTTGTATTCTTGTGTTCTTTATTATTTCTACTTCAGTGTGTGGAATTTAACTCTTGTCCTTCATTCATTCCATCTTATATTTCAGTCCACCAGTCTTTTTTTCCTTTTCTGTTTTTGTTTTGGTGAGAGGAACACTCCGCACAGTTTTTGCAGTTCGTGTTTTCCATAGCTTAATACCCAGCCCCCACCCAAATCCTCTTTCATAATTTTTTGTTCTCCCATTAATGCTATAAACAGCAAATGCTAAAGGTACCACAATTGAAAATAACCCTAGTCCATATCTAGTGCAAGCAGGGGGCTGTGGCTGCAGTGATGTTCCACGGACGAGCTAGATATCACATCTGGGTTTTGGATGGGGTGTGTGTGCACTAGAATGGTCCATGCTATGCAGAATTATACAGTCACAAGAGAGGTATTCTTTCTCTCTCTCTTTTTTTTTTTTTTTTTTAATCTTGGTGTCTTGGAATAGAGCCTGTAATAAACAGGCTGCAGCCCTGGGAGCCAGCAGCATAACTTGGTTCATTTTCATGCTATTAAACCCACCAATGAAACCCCACGTGCTCCTACATACAGTGATTTGTACCCTGAGTCTTGCTTCAGGAGGAGCAGGACTCAATCTCTTCCGTAGGACAACATCTCACAGGTAGGCAAGGACATGTTTTAGCTGGTTCCTAGCTAATGAGGACTGACGGTGACCTACTACATGATAGCAGGAAATGGCTCTCCTCTTTGCTCTTAAACCCACTGGAAGGTTCAACGTCAATTCCCCTGCAAGCGGACTATTACAGGACTCACTTTTCCTTGCGTTTGCAGGTGATTAAAATAGCCCAAAGTGACTTGGTATAACAGTGCACTTAGCAGCCATCAGCCATTTAAAATCCTAGAAATAGGTAGAGGGTTATTATATCCCCTATCCTCTGCCAATAACTGTCATTCTCACTAAGATCCATGATAGTGATTTAATTTCCATAAAGGACACTGATAATTCAGCAAAGACATGCACAGAGAGGTACATAAAATTGAAGCTGAAATGACAAAAGTGTTAGGACAAATAGGACTTTCAGGGTGGAAAAACAGCATTTATTATAAAAATATATATATCCTGCATGTCTGCACTCAGCACTTCGTGAGCATAGACTGAAAGGTGAGTCCTAAATGTCTGTGCCCATAGGCTTAGACTTATCAGATAAATGCATTTCAGAACATTTTAATCTTAGTGTTGGGAACAGAAATGTAAGTGTGACTAAGAGAATTGTACGGAAATCTTTAGAATTTCACATCTTAACCATAATATATCATTCATCTGCTAAGTATATGCTTTATTTATTTACTATTAACAATTACTGTATTCAACAGCATTTTTTCCTCTAAAAAGATCAAGATTGAACCGGCCCATCCAAAACACTTGGTCAGGAACAGGAAATAATGATTAAAATTAGCATGACCTTTTAACTAAAAAACCTCTTGCAATTAGGGGAACAAGGTTAGCCTGACTGAGACTGGTAGATCAGAGATTGGTACTCTTTACTTTTGGGGTATGCTTTTTTATTGCATACTTTTTCTGGATAACTTGTCCACATGCCGCCCCACAGCGTTGCCATTTAAGAACCATCATGTATTCAAGTCTGCCTTTGTTTCCTGCTATTCTATACTATAGAATATTTTCCTGTACTATACTATACTAACATAATTATTAGGGATGAGCTCTAATTCTGCTGTTTAACTTGCAAGGAATTACATCAGACATGTTGACTTTTCATCATTCAGATGATGAATCCTAGTGATTGTGTTGAAATGAAGTGAATGCTCTTGTCCCTTCATATGATACTATTTACCTTCTGGCAAAGACACTACACCTGCCAAAGCCTTTTGTGGATGAATAAACCTAACTTTATCTGCTTGTTGTATTTTGCTAGTTCAATTATGTCTTGCTAAAATGTGTTTTCCTATTTTCATTCTTTTTTCATACCACTATTCTCACTTCATATCTTAGAGATAGACATTTCTGTAGATATTTTTTAACCCAGAAAAGGTCATTTAATCTATCCTGTCCTGAAAAATATAGATCAGAGAATTTTACCTAGTGATGTTTCAATTGGCTCTGCTAATTTTTGGTTTAACTATGGGGTTTAACCTATTTTAGAAAGTGAGCTAGTTTTGATATGTGTTTTCATCATTCACATTTTTTTTTTTACCCATGTTACCTCTTTGAACGCTCAGTTGCTCTTATTGTTAATTCTGTATTATTTCCAATTTGAGCACTTGTGACTTAGACTTCAAAATTCCTATGCCTTGCATTTCTCTGCTATATGGAAATAATTTTCTAGTATCAGCTGTCTGTTAGACACTTCTGCATAGTACAATTAATTATCTCTTTCACAAGCTAAACCTGTTAGGCATCTGTGATCTATTTAAAAATGGTATTTTGGACATTTCTGAAAAGTATGGTCCTTTAGGGATGTTAAGCATAAGACTGTACAGAGAGGGAACACGTGGTTAAAAAATAATTCAAGGCCCTAAAATGGTATAGATCAGTCTCCTGTCTTCCATATCACACTATCACATATAGAATAATATAAGCATCTTACATCTTCGTATTCTTCTGCCAAAGGTTTCTTAAGACTGTATGAGAAGAAATGGAATGAAGGTGTCACTTTATAACACCCAATATTACTACTTTGAATGCCTGAGAAATTAGGAGTCATTTTTTAATATAGTGAGACCATCAGCCACTAGAGGCCCTTCAAGTCTAGGAGACCGACTGAGCCAAGAGACTCTCAGCTATCCTTCTGCTTTGATTTAGTGCACCCAAAGGGGAAATACTGAAATGATAAAGCACCTACCTGAGAAGCAACGTTCAGTGTCTTTGCCAGACTCTTCCCAGCTGCTATTTTACGCCCCCCCCCCCAAAAAAAAAATCCTTTTTATAAAACCTCTTCTATCAAGCACAATTTTCTTTTTATTCCCTCCTACACAGATTTCTTTTCATAATATTTCCTCAGCTGTTTAGACTGAAATATGGAATCTGGTATCTTTTACATTATTTCTGCTGTTAATGCTCAAGGCACTTATTTGAGAGAGTAGTGGGGGGCTAGGGATCTATGTGGAGAAAAGCAGAAGCAGAGCACACAGACGGCACTGCTGTCTGAACAAAGTAAATTTGGCTGGATCTGCCACAAAATGGGGCCCCCCATCTCCAAACACATCCTGTGAGTGCTTAGCTGGAATCATAAGAGACGTTTGATGACTTGCCAGAATGGAAGGCAGGTTTTCAATAACTAATATTCTCTTGGGAAAAGGGATTTGCATTGAATTATAATTATGTTTCTGCTATACAAAAGCTTTAAACTAAATTAGGGTTTTGTGCTGGATGCTTTCAATTACATATTGTGAGTGTATGATGCTGGTCCAGCTCTTAACTCTAGAGGGCAGGAGCTGGAATAGACTGATATCCTCAGTGAAGTGGCTGCCAGAGAAAAATGATCCCTTTCCCTTGTAAAAAGACTGGTACATTCTGTAAATCCAGTTACCAAACTCAAGGAGTGAGACTTGGTTGTCACAGCCCACCACGACTTTCAGGAGAGCACACAGAAGGCTTAGAGATGAGCAAAACATATTGCAGGTTTCCCAGTTGCCTTTTATTTTTTTGTTGGTTTATTTTATTGTGCGTTATCTTTATGGCAATTAATTATCACTGTTATGGCCATCAGTGTTGCTAAAATATTCATATGGTAATTAGAAAAGGATCCACGCTGGAGACTAAATGGCTAAATTTTAAGCATTGTTACTGTAGTGAGGGAGAATTTCTTACAAATTACTCACACCTTATGCAGGTTCAAAACAACCTTTTGAAATGGCTCAGCAATACTTTGAAAGGCTGCTAACGTTGGAAGAGAGTCCTTGAGATAATCACACTGACTATAAGGAACAACGAATCAGAATTGTTATTGCTATTTGGGAGTATCTTTACACAACAAAGAGGAAGTTATTTCCTGATGAGCTGGCAGCTCAACAAAGGAAAGCAGATCTGTGCAGAGCAAGGACACTGGGGTTCAGCAGGACAAGAAATATTGCTCAGTAAAGCTCTACAAAGTTGTACATGGTCAACAATTCTGTTTTTCTTTTTCTTTTTCTTTTTTCTTTAGTCTCTACTCCTTCTTTACGATTTTTTTTTTTTTTAAACAGTGCAATTTAATCAGAGCCTTTTCTGCTACTTTCCTGTTATGTGACAGCAGGTGCAGGTTGATTTGCATGGAAAGCAAAATATTGTCTACTTTTGTACTAGGAAGAAAATAGAAATAACAGAATGGGCTATAACTTGCCCAGAAATACTCAAAGGCTTAGCAGAAAGCAGATTGCAAGTGGGAGAGAAATAAAATAAAATAAAATAAAATAAAATAAAATAAAATAAAATAAAATAAAATGGCTGAAAATCGCTTACACCATTATAAGGCAAAGCCACATTACTGAAGTAGGGCATGACATGATTAGTACTCAAAGGCATTTAAAACTGGAGTAATTATTCCTATGTATTTATTTTGAAAATGCTATCCATATTCAAATTAGACCTTAGGTCCAAACTTTATTCCTGTATTCCACCACATACAACAAATCTAATGTCAAGGATAATACTGGGCTAGAAAAAGTGGAAAAATATTTGTAAGGTCTAATGAAAAAGTTGCTATTTCCTATGGAAGGCTGAACTAGGTAAAACCTCAGATAAGACCTTTCCTTAAACACGTGAATTCCTTTCCTCTACCATTCGGTGGTGAACAGATGAGTTATTACTGCCCTTGACGTGGTCCTTTGCCCTAGATGACAGCAGACCAGCACCGCAGTAACTGGAGGCCCCTTTGCAGGCCATGCGGAGCTGCAAATGAGCCGGAGTTCATGGCCACACCATGGCTTATGGAGGAAGGCAGGTGTCACATCCTGCAACTTCCAGTAAATTGAGCCACTCTCCATCTTTTCCCCTAGACAACTGTGAACAAAGCAGGGAAGGTGTGAAAAACCTAAAGGTCTAACAGCACTTGCCTGCTTTAGCCTTGGCAGATGGCACAAAGCATGCGGTATTTGATGAGGGCACATGGGCTTTAAGACCTGGACAAAATGTGGCCTGTATGCAAAATGCTGAGTGAGGTGAGAAATGTTGGCCTCTGCACAGCAGATATCAGGATGCCCAGGGAGAACCTGGAATTAATACTGCGATGAAGGCGAAGTCAGCTCTGTTCTTCATTCTTTATCTGGCTGTGACCTTCCTAGGGGAAGTTCTCCAGAAAATCAAATGAAATCAATGTGGCCTGATGAAAACTCAGACCCCAAGGACATGGAGTGGACTATTTAGTTCTCCCTGTGTCATCACAAAACTTGTCTGTACCTTCTCTCTGCCAGAACTTTCCACTGCAGGCAGGACCTGAGTGGCAGCTATCGCACTGTGAAAGCAGGCAGAAGTAGCCTGAGATAACTTCTTCTTTGACCTGAATGCTCTTCAATCCAGGCTGTTGTGGCCCAGACCTGAATGCGTCTGTGCGAGCCAAGGCCGGTGAAGAATGAATGCAGCTTCAGGTCTCTGATCAAACCTCTTCTTCCTTCTAGACACTGCTTTTCAATCCAAGTTCAGGTTTGGTCAAACTCAGAATACGCAGAAATGTCTTTCAAGGCGGCACCAAGGAGGTAACCAAGGAGGTACGTCAGTGTCGGGCCGGAGACCGGGAAAACAAGAGGCTTTGCCCTGACGAGACCTCCTCGAATAGAGTTGAGCAGGAGCTCACATAGTGCTTGAGCCCCAAATATTCGTTACGTGACTATCATGGCGTCCAACAGGACAGGGCTGAAATCCATTCTCTGGAATGATAAACCAGTATGGAAATCCAGGATGTTCATAGACTTTATAGCTATCTCAGATCAGTTTGTACAAAACAAATAATAGTAAGAATATGTACAACATCAAGAATCATGATTAACCTCGATTCTGCTTTTGAGCAGAATTAGGAAAAGAGCTAGTGAACTCCTTAGAAATATATCAGTAAGACATATATGGAAATATGTATGCGTTCAACAACATAATATATTAATATATAACAGGTTGTCCATTACAGTAATATTGTATATAACACAGTAGTTAGCCCCTGACGCCAAAATTAAAGTTGTCTGTACAAGGTAATTCAATCTACTTGTGCAGCTGCGTTTATGATAATCTTAATTTCTGTTTGAATGTGGTTTTCCACTCTCTCTGCATAGGACAGGCAGCACTCAGTTAATGAGCATCTGTTTGATATTTACTGCCCACAATTCAGAATGTGCTCTGAATACAGCTTTAGTAGTTTTCTCCTTGTTTTTTTAATAGTTCTCATTGATATAATATGTGCACCTGATAGACTTTTTTTTTCTGCCAAAAAGAAAATAGCGGATAGAGTTTTAACATTCCAATTTACAGTTATTAACAGAAAGATTTATGTAAGTGAGAGTACTGATTTTTTTTTCTATGCTACTCTCAGATCTCGAGGGTCTTGCTTCAAGAAAAGTAGCAATATTCATTCTCAGAGACCAGTTATTGTACCTTTAGTTTTGACCAGGTTCAGTGCTGTTGCTAAGTGGATTCTAGATGCACTATTTTAATGGATACCCGTGTTACCTAGTCACATTCAGTTTTGACAAAATCTAAATGTTACTAGAGCATGCTGAGTTTTAAAATACATTTTTAACATTTAGGGAAGCACCACATTATATGAGGTCTTTTCTGCCAACAGATCTTTGTTGGAAAACCTTAACACAATTTCTCAAAATTGGAAGCTTCTGACAACAGTATTACAATGGTGTCTGGCATTACTGAGGATAAGCGATCAGCCTCATTTATTAAAAATGCAGAACTTATAAATGCAGAGTGAGGATAGCTTCTTCTCTCATTCATCTTTTGCATTAAAAAAGACACATAAGAAGAGAAATGTCAGGAATCTGATCTTAATAAATTTATTTCTCTCTTAAGCTGACAGACATTTTTCTGACTAACTGGTTTTGCCTCTTATTTGAGACTTCAGGCCTTTTGAGAAATCCATGGCCACTCTGGAAGGAAGGAATGGAAAGAGTTTTATTTATAAGCTTCCAGTATTGTGCTCTTGAAATTGCTACAGCTGCTAAAATTAAACTTGAGTAACTCATGTCACCTTTTCCAACTTAGAATGTCTTATCTTGAAGACATTTCTTTTTAAAGAAATTTCCATTTCTTTAATATGCCTTTCCCTAGCCCTTGGACATATACAAGCTAATAATTACTGAGAAGAGACTTTATTCCTGCATTCAGTCACAATAGCATTACACCTAACCTTTCCCAATAAAAATAGCATTTGAAATGAACAGTCTCTTAAGAAATATATTTAATGAGCAATGGAAAAAAGAAAAGGTAGGACAAAGTCCCTAATGATTAACAATACCTGTTAAGTAAATGAAGCAGTGTTTGCTGTTGCCAGGCTGCAAGCTGGAAAAAAAAAATTCTACCAGTGCTTTGAAAAATTATATGAAAGAGATTGTTTTTGACTTGTTTTAGCCCAAATGAATATCACCCTTGCAGCGCAAATTTAAATTGTCTAAGTCTTCCAGTCTGTTAAAATTATGTGTTCTAGAGTGTCTATGTTTTTGCTTTCTGAGCAAGTTCCTTGTCTTAAATGAAATATTACTGTATTAGTATGAGGAAAAACGGCATTATGCACATGGAGAAGAGCGGTTCATCTTTACCTTTCAACTTTTTTATGTTTGCAGACTTCCTCAGCATTCTTTCTGGAGAGGCAAATTATCTCAAAGGGAGTTTAGACCTGCTAGTATTTAGACTTCAAAAAAATGTATCTTCACATGAAGTGTTTGAGGCTGAAAATTGTGGAATATGTCTCTTCCCACTAAGTATATCTTGACACAGAGTATCATGTCCAGTCAGATGGCTGTAATGAACTCTTTCTCCTGGGTATTTCTGAGAAAATGCTGTATGTAAAATTAAGATATAAATTTGTCATAATTATATCTAAGTAGAGAAATTAAGAGGTATTTGGAGTAGCCATCAGGATGCTGGATCTGATTCTCTGCTCCTTCAAAATTTGTGTACCTGGCCATACTTGCGCAAACTGACTCAGTAGGTGACACTTCCAAGTACTGGGGTAGATGAGTACTCGCAGGGCAAAGCAGCACGGAAATGGCAGTCTTTGCTGCTAAATGAGAAAGTGTTTGCAACAGAAGCATAGGAACAACTTCTAGTTTATTTGGAGCCCTGGTTTGGACTTGTTGCTCATCTACTTGAGACATCTCAGCGATTAAGGCTCTTTAGGATAAGCATGTATGTCTAGACTGGCAGCTTTCATAGACTGCGTAAGTGCAGCCTTCAAATAAGTTGCCGAATGGGGAGAAGCTACTCTAAAGTAAGAGAGTAAACTATGACTATTTTCAAGTAAATAAAAAGCACATGAATGAGGAAAGGCAGTTCTGTACCTGTACCAGCTTCCCAAGTGGTACAGTGCATCAAGAGAAAACCCTTCTCGAGAAGGTGTGAGACCTCCTCGTGTCTGAGAAGTTCCCGGGGGCTTTCAGAGTAACTAATGAACCTAGGTGGGTATGCTGCTCTTTGGTCTATTCAGATAACTTGTACAAATGAGTTAATCCATTTTACCCTTCCTTATATCATGGATTTCCTATATTTTGATGTCAAATGATTCAGAATTTTCTTTCTATATTTCACAGCTTTGGCTATAGCGGCTAATTCATACACAGGCCAGGAAATCTGGGAGGGTGATGAGGGGACAAGGAGGAGGTAGAATGACAGCTGAACACTCAAGTCTGACCTGCTCAGCAAGAAAGGCAGTGAACTGACATTGAGGTCTATTGTCAGAGGAAGGTTTGTGGAAGAAAGTAATAAAAAAGAGGGCAGATATAATGGAAAGTGATCAAACTGCAAGGACAAGAATCAGTGTTTTATTTAAGGAAACAATAAATAATTATGGGCTGAAAAAAAATAAGATAGTATGGATTTAGCAGAATGACAAATAAGCATTTTTAAAGCTATTTAATCAACTAGTAAGGAGAAAGATAAAGATGAAGCTTAAAAAAACATAGTAAGAGGTGTATTCAGGCTTCATTCTGAAGTTATTTCATATCAGAAAACATTTATTACTTCTCCAGAAGGTCAGGCACACATGATGGTGGGAGGATTAGATCTGCCAAAGTTAACAGAAGTAAAAGGAATAAACAGTATCCATATGTAAAGAAGAGATGCTGCATGAATGTGATGAGTCTTAAAAAAAAATGGAAGGAAAAGCTGCGGTCAGTGCAATCTGGACGTTCACAGTTATTTGATTTAGTGCCTTACAAAAACTTGGCGGAAGGCTTAATTAAAAACAAGTCAGAAAAGAGTAGTGTTAGATGAGGAGAATCTGGCTGTATGTCTGTAAACAAATGCTGCTGGATGAGGGGGAGGCTGTGCACACGGAGGTGTTCAGAGCAGCCTCCTCTGAGAGCCTGTGTCTTGCCAGGCTGAATTTCCGTTCTTTATTCATGATTTATTCAGCTGATGGGATAATTTTTTTAGCAAGATGCGTGTAATTCGGACTTACACTGCTCTGGTTTCCAACTGGTGATACAGCCTGTGCCAGAGAGGATAAATTCTGCTGAGAAGCTTCCAGCACTGAAGGTGGTGTCTGTTGTAAAAGGGAAAATTAAAAAGCTGCCTGGAGGCATATATAAAATGCGATGTGGTGCTACAGTACTATGGTTAATCTTTTTGTTATCTCTGCTCATGATGAATAAGACTGAACCTAAATATAATCGGAGAAGAGACTGAGGAAAAAGTAACAGAATTTCTTGAGAAGTAATATACAGTGAGAAAAGGGAGCAAAAGAAAAAGGTTAAAAAAACCCTGTTGTCATGAATTCAGGACCTTGTCAGTATGCTCTCTAGCTATCATCACAGTGAACAGTAGCAAATACATTAAAAATGTTTGGAGATATAGGGCTTTGATTTAGTAGGTTCTTAATTTGCAGCAGTGTAAACAAGTTGGATAACGAGTTTGAGCCAAATAGTCAGAGGCTATGGGGAGTCTTTACTCTCCTTGCTGTGCATTCAGGGATTTGTATCAGTAGTTAACTCCTGTGAAGCTACAGAAGGAGTTATATGTGAAGAGGGAATCCCTTGCGAAACAGATCCCTGTGGCTTCAAAGGGCAAATAACACAATAGCAGAGAGATCAGTTAATTCTGTAAAATCCTTTTGCAGTGCTGCTTAGAAGTAAACAAAAACAAATTGCAAGTCCATTTTTAGAGACACTCCTCTGTAGCAGAAAAATGTTGACCTCACGGAAACTGATGGGAAAACTATTGCCATCCATGGACCTGGAAGTCATCGCTGGTCCCCCGCTTCAGCTTTGTTATCTGCAGTAACTCTCCTTCCAGTTCAACACTGGCTTGCAAACTGCAGAATCCCATATGCTTTTTAATATACCTTTTTAAGGGAATGGTCTTTGTGCGATACAAAAAGTGTATCAAGGGAACTGAGGCCTGTGGCATATGAAAAGCCAAGGGACCAATTACAGTAAAGGCATCTTCCCGGCCAGCTGGCACCCCTGGTTAAAATCCTAACAAATCGCAGCCAAAAGCTGTCTCTAGCCCACGTACCTGGAAGAGCAGCTGCTGACTAAAGATCGAACAAATGGAGTGAGAAGATGCAAATTTGAAGTGCAAATTATTTTAAAAGGCCCAGTTAGCTAAAACTCAGAAAGGAGAAAGTAATTGATCCACTTAAGTAAGGGAGACAAACTTTTGCAGGGAATGATTCAGGGATGGGAGTAATACCTTGTGATACCTATATATTTATTTTGATAGATATTGCTGACTTGATGTTAATATTTATCAAAATTTTACTAAGCCAGTATAGCCATTAAGTTAAGTTGTTTTCCTAAAACAAACTTTTTAAATTCTTGATTTCTGTGTGTGTGCATCTATGTTCTGATACTCTTAATACTTAGATATTCTTCTCTTCAAGTACTGGAGATTTTAATGGATGCGTAAGATAATGATTCACATGCTTGAAAATTAACTATGAATGCTTAAATGTTCTGAGTTGCTGTTTTTAATTTTGATTTTATTATGGATGCTACAATCCACTAGCGAATAAAGAGAGCAGAGCTACTAGTATTGTACAATAGAGAGTTGTCAACTTTGACCTCTCTTACTTAAAGTGATATCTGCAGATAACACACAGATATGCAACATGAATGCAAAAGAAAGCCTATACTGTGTCTGTTCAAAATAACGTATGTGTGACCCATATGCAATTCTGGGTAGGACGGAAGGTGCCACCAGAACTCAATTCTCGCTGTTCTCTGCACTTTCACTATGAACCAAATGAAGTTATCTGGGAGAGGAGACCTGGAGAAAATCGCAAGGAGAAACTTACAGATCATGGCTGGAGGTTAAGAACATATCAGTCAAAGGGCGTGTGCCGGGGGGTGTGCTTATTCATCCTCCCTTTTGCCCAGTGTGCCGCACCAGGACGTGTCCTCTGCTGCCAGGTGCGCTACACAGGAATACCGACAGTGCCTGAAATACTGTCGTAGACTATGTATTCAAGCCCAAACTGCAGGGCTTGGGACTTACGGAAAGAAGACCATTTCAGGTGTCTAAAACCTGCAGGAGCACGAAGAGTCTGAAGTAGGTAACCAGACTTGCTCTATTGTGGAAAAGTTTTGTGAGATGGAGGACACTTGTGTAAATATTTGAGTTTAAACCTAGCATGCTTTCTGTTTTGATGCATGGCACATACAAACTGTGTTTATTCTCAGTGTCAGCTAGTTTGTCCTCCAGAAAGCACCCGAAACACTTCCAAAGGGGACTCCTGGGCCATGGCAGGTCTGTAAACTCTCCTCCCTCCCCAGCTCTGGCTAGAAGCACACGGTGCTCACCAGTTCTGGGCAGTAACGTTTTCTTCTTTGGTTTCTCCTCCACTATGATAAGCTAAGGTAAATGCACACATCAAGTGATTAGAGAAACTGCGTCTCCTGGAGTGTCCACAACCACACGCTTTACCAGGGCCCCACGTGCTCACGTTGCTGCAACGTGTGTTGTTTCTCCTCTGCCCTCAGAGCCCGGACACAGCACAAACACGTTTTCCTGCATCGAGAGGGCAGCTGAGGCAAACTTCTTGATATCATTTCCTATGACAGGCCTTTCCCTGGGCTAATACAGTTGCTGCAATT
The DNA here is from genome assembly GCA_035222435.1 of Microcambeva ribeirae. Classification (NCBI taxonomy): domain Eukaryota; kingdom Metazoa; phylum Chordata; class Actinopteri; order Siluriformes; family Trichomycteridae; genus Microcambeva; species Microcambeva ribeirae. Next base: position 7,491 of record JAYECN010310372.1, on the reverse strand, counting down.
CAAACAGAATATGCAATAAGTTTCTACAGAAGGAGTGGCATTCCCGTGACGAGCCTTGATGCTGAGGCCAGGCGAGCTGGCCTCCCTGGTGCCACCCCGGCACACACCGAGTGCTGAGCAGCACATCTGCTCTTCCTCTGTGCTATCAAAGCTCCTGCTGGCAATTTTCTTCGCTTCCTCATGCATTGCTTTTAGCATGCAACGTTATGTTGTGTTACCCATATAAAACTGGTTGTTTGCGCAGTGAAGCAGTTCCCATGCTGCATAACTCGTGAAGCACCCATGAGTGAACACACGTGAGAGCAGATCTCCAGCAGAAATAGGTCTTTTTTTCCCAAAAGAAACAAATTCAGAAAAGCTCCTGAGAGAGAGACTTGGAGAATAACTTTTCTGCTTAGCCTCACTCCAGGCTACACGACATGCTTAAAATACATGGCTTTGTCCGCATGTTCCTGTAGCCAAAAAAAAAGGGCCACCTGGGCTTAACAGATGACTTCTGCTCAGTTCAAAGAAGCTCTTTGCCCTCGCTTCCTGCAAGCTATTAGAGCTCAGTAGCCTTAAGCAAAAAGATCCATGCATGAAAGATACAATACGCATTTCTCCACTAACTGCATTTTCTCCCTCTTTACTGATGCCTGATATTGCAGCTGCAGCCATCCTGTCTTTGGACGTGAGGGCTCTTGATGCCGTGCTTTGCCTACGTGCCTTTAACCAGTGTTTATTGCCACTGTTTAGTTGACTGATCTTGTATCATACATTTTAGTAGCTGTCATTGGGCTGGACTGATCTGGGACACTGGATGAATACAAAGAGGTTGACATTACCCCACTATATATGTTTTTACTTAACAAGGCTGATGGGTGAGTAATTATGAAGGAAATTGTAGTGACGAGTGAGATTAACAACTACAAAGCTACATTTCTTGTTTTTTGAAACTAGAGCCATATGCCCTTGCTTTGTATTTCTGTTCAGATAAGAATAATAATGTACTAAAATGTGAGGAAACAGATATGGCTTAAAGTAAATCTTCTCTTACAAACATACTTGTTCCAAGAACATAAAGAATCATTCATAAACTAGAAGAAATTTTAAACACAAACCATCATTCAATGCTGATTTGAGTGAAAACAAACCACAATATGTCAGTGGGTAATTTTGAATCTGTGTATACTGCGAAGACCTTTGTTTTACTTTTGCTATGCAAAGGCTGATAGCAATACTTTGAGAAATATATATATATAATATAAAAAACATAATGAAACAACATTTTCTACAGTCTTATTTTTCCACAAAAGAACATTTTGTCTTGGAATTATTGACTTAAAAGGGCAAAATGATGTCTGTGCTTGTTAAAACTGTTCCACGGAATGTTAGGAAATCCAAAGAAAGATTAAGATTTGTTGCCACTGCAACATTAAGTCCGATTCCTCTGTTTTTTGATGCAGTTCTAAAAATATAACTGAGTAATAAGCGTCTCACAGTGGAGAATAATAATTATCAAATTTATTTCTTTTGACTCACAAACTATATAGATGGAGGCCGCTTTCTGAATAATTGACTAGTTATTACTTTTATGCTTTTTTGATAAGTATCTCTCTTAGTGGTGCATACTAATCACCATTTTTGAAGAAAATAGTCTATTAATTTTATCAAGATCTCTTTTGTTGTTTTTTCCTCACTATAGTAATGCTCCACAAACCTGCACCAATTAAGATGTAAGATAAAAAAACAGTTGTTATCTCATTTTACAGAAGAAGAAAAGGAGACAAAGGTTTCCTTGAAGTCCCCAATGAAACCAGTGGTAAAGGCAGAAGCAAAACCCATTTTCAAACACATTTCCAGACTGCATTTATTCTTCCAGAGCACACAGCTTAGCGTTTTGATTGCACTTGCGAGAACTAAATGTCTATGCAAATAAGACAGCACTTAGGCTCCTGGAAAATGAGGAATGTGGATGCTGACTGTGCTTGGAGTTTCACTGCAGACTTGGCAGTTTGAGAGCTCCTTGCCTGCAGACGGAGCACTGCTGCTCCAGGCTGGCGGCGAGCCAGGGAAGTGATTTGTGAGAGTGCCCATCGCCACTCGCCCAGAGCGGGGCAGTGGCCAGCTCTGCGCAAGGGCTGGAAGTGGCACCCTTGGGTCCGCAGTGGATATCTAGCTGTGGACTCGGTAGTAATATTTGTGGTAATAATTTTCAGCACTTTCTGCAAAAGTTATGATAGTAGAACTGAGTTTTCCCAGAAAACATTCATCTGCCTTATCCTTGTGTTTATGGCCTTGTTTCCAACATATTTTCTAGCTTCTAGAGCACCTGGGACAGTGACGCACAAACAGGCTGATTTACTTCCCGATTAATTCCTCTGCAGCCTCCTTCCTGGATGCCAGATGAGACTGCCCCTGGGATTCCAGGCAAAGTGTGCTAAATCATGTCACCATGGCTGAACCTGCTCGTGAGTCCAGATGTTCGTGTTCAGTTATTATTTTGGCAAGATGTACCCTTGTACAATGAACACAAACAACACAGGAAAACAGACATTCAAAACATGGGCATACTTGCATGGACATAACCCCCAATGCTTTTTCCTCACAGATGTAAGAGACAGTGGCAAATAACGGAGATGCAAAATGATGGTTTATCTGAAATGGCAGGCAGGCTCTTTTTGATGGAAAATAATGGTGAGCTAACACTGGGGGCATATTTGGAAATACAGAGTAAAATAAGGGCAATGATTTGTCATTAATCAAGCTTGGAATCTGCATGCCAGTCAACATCGCTTCTGTTGTGAAGAAAAACATTGTAATTGACTTTTTTTTCAGAGATTCCAGATGATGTTTATGAAGGTGATGTGCCATTTAAGGCCAAGTTGGAGCTCCTTCCATGGACCTGAACTTCAGATCTCAGACCTGAGACAAGGACATGCAGACACCTCTCACTGAATGCTAAAAAGATCTGTGGGGGTTCAGCACCTCTCAGAATTACATCCTTGCATTTCAGCTCCACAGGCTTATTCTTGATCTCCCTGATGAAACAGGATTGACGTTGGCCTGGTGATTGCTGTTGTAAGTACCTAGGCAGAATAGAAAATCAAGTAATGATTCTTTTTCTTCCTGAGTCATGCATAGCTAAGGGACCCAAAAATGGCTATTAGGTTGTTTCCTGCCACAACAGCCTCTTCTGACACAGCTGCACAGCATTCATGGGAAGTACTTGATAAATCACCATGATATCATTAGCAGCAACTATGTTCTTTATCTTGAAATGCTTATTAGATGAGAAAAAGCAAGTAAAATTAAATTATATTTGAGTTAGATGTGAATACATTTATTTCCTTAGTCGATTTTACATTTTTAGCTGAAAAAACCCGCAATCTGACTAGATGCATTTCTTTTAAATTAATGTTTCTTATTTTTTCTGTCTCTTCTCACTTCAGTCTAGTTGCTCTAAGAAAAAACTATTGAACTGCAGCAATATTTGTCACTCTAAGTTCTATTCATTCTTGGAAGCCTTATGCTAACATCAAACTGAGGGAAGATGGACATAAGTCAAAGGCAAAATCTACATGAATACAACACCTGTATAACTCTGCTGCTTGTGTGTGTATCTGATAAAATCTACAAGATTCTTTAATCAACCAGCCTCCCACCAGGAAAAGAAAAAGAAACACATTGCTTGATATAAGAGCCTTAAACCCATTATTTACTGTTGCTGTTTCCCTTGGCTATTCTGCAGTAATTAATATAGCTGAATTCCTTATACAACTTTTGCTGTGATGCTGCTTTAATAACAATTTTGACGATGATCTGACAAGAATGGAATCTGACAGCAGGAACTGTGTGAAAATTCCTACCGAGGCAGTGGCCTGGGCACCCCTTTCTCAAGGCCATCTGAGTGATCCGAGCTTTTGTCCATAGAGAACCATCCGTAAAATCATAGAATCATTAAGGGTGGAAGGGACCTCTAGAGATCATCTAGTCCAGCCTCGTGCCGTCCGTGTCATGCGATGGCTGCCCAGAACCGTGACATGGTGTATCGTGGGTCTAACTGAACGTGAATGCATGTCGTGTGCTATGTTCCAGAACTTCCCTGACCCATACAGACAAATGCACGCTCTTTTCTCCTGTTGGAGCTTCCTCTTCCTTAGGAAGGATTGTGTGTTGAATGGGACGGGGATGCACGGATAGTAAAAGACCCCATTCCTCTTACATACAGAAAGCTTAAGGGGCTGCCATTTTGCCTTAAATAGAACGCTTATTTCAACAGGGTTGCATAAGCAACTCAATCTGTAATTTAGCATCCCTAAAGATACACGCACAGTTCCAAGAATGTGTTAATTCCGCAATTTCCATAACCCTAAGAGCCTGCCCATCATGGTAAGGTACAATGCACAGGCCTTCCTCTTGAACGGAACGTGGGCTCAGAGCCTGAAGCCTCCATGAGGCAACAGCCAAGCAGGTGGTTAGCTGTGAGGATGTCAGCATTGGTAGCAGGATTCCCCCTGGCAGCTCAGCGCGTTTTTGGAGCTGCCCTTTGACCCGAACGCGGCGCTGCAAGCCTGCAAGCACGGCGCCGGCGCGCCGCCGGGCGCGCGGCCTGCGTGCCGGTGGGCAGCCCGGCGTGCACGGCGCCGCGAGCTCTGCCCGTGCGGGCGGCTGCTGAGCGCGGCACGGCACGGGCGGATGCGGGGGACGCGGCTGCTGGGGCCCAGTAGCCATGGCAACTCCAGCGCCGAGCCAGGCTAGCCCGGTGCCGGCTGCCGTCAGCGGCACAACCGGCGTTGCCAACGCCGCCCCTCCGCCGCGGAACCCGCGGCGGCCGCAAAGTTCAACGGCGAGCAGACCCACGTCTTTCCTAGCAGGAAAGAGGAGAAAAAGCACTAGAGCGGCAGGAGCAGCGCGGTGCCCGTCATGGCAGCGCAGACCTGCCAAGCACCGCGTGGGAGCGTCAGAGCGGCGCCCCAGCCCCGGCCGCGCGGAGGGGCAGCCGCCAAAGAAACATTCCCAAGATCTTACCACTTTCTTGCCCTCCAAACTTCCTTTTTACCTAGTCAAATGTAAACATCCCACACTTCTTAAAAACACACCACCACCACCAACAGCAACAGGCATTTCCATTTGACAAGCACAAGCTGGACTTGCAAACATGAAAAAGTGAGGCAGCCTGACGAATCTTTACTGCTTAATGAAAGGCCTGTAGCTCTCTCTCTCTCTTTTTTTTTTTTCTTTTTCTCTCACATCCAATCCCAGGATGAGTCAAAAGGCAAGCAGGAGTAAAAGAAACACAGTTTTAAAAGGTCAAGGGAAAAAAGAAAGCTATTGGACATTAAGGAAAAGAACGTGAGCCAAAACATTGTCAAGATACATGGATACTTCAAAATGCCCGGCATTTTATACCTAACCGGAACCTGTATTTTCTCAAATCACAAACTGGCATCTTCTAAATCTTGCTTATTTGTTAATCTTATAACATAGCCTTCACTTTGAAAGTTCTGAAAGTACAGGCAATGTTTGCTCTCAACGCAGGTATCAAACGTGTGAAATAACAGCAGTATTGCATTTATTACTTTTTTCCCACCTATGTAAGCCTCCAGCACGAAATGGAGAACCAGCTTTGTCTAACAGTGTGTCCATCATTCCAGAGCTCACCCATCCCGAACAACTCAGTGGCGCAGACCGGGTATCTCATGATGCCATTGGTGACACCAGATTTTTCATATTTAGTAAGAAAGTTATTGTTTTAATCTTACACATATTGTAAAACTAGTGTTCTGGGCAGAAAAAAAAAAAAAAAAATCTTTGTTACCGAGATGAATTTTTTTTTCCAAAGATCAGACCATTCTCTGCCTGAGATTTATTGCCCTTGCTGCCGCTCAGGCAGCATGCTAATTCCAGGTTAGCTTTTGTGATCTGTTCTTTGGCAGGTGGTTATTTACTTCTTGTTTGCCAATATATAGGAATAATGCCAAGCCAATAAGGCTGAGGTAGATAAGTAGGTGTTTTACAGTCTTAACTCACAAGGTATGTGTTCTCAATTCCTGCCTTCTTCTGCCTATTCAGCTGCCAATGCACTGTCACGCAAGGAATATGAAAATGTCTGGCTTTTTCTGTAGTCCAGGTCACCAATTAATAATTTTCCCTCTATATTCCATGACTCAGCATTTGGTACGAGCAAAATTCGCCCTTGAGAGTGTTAGCAAATGAAAATGAGGTAGTATAATTAAAAGAAACAGCCTCCGCAAAGCTTGACTGATATTCATAACTGCTTCTGTAATATTTTATTTGCTGAGCTGCTCCTGGCTAAAGAAATTAGATGTTTTACAAAACCAGGTGCCTTGTGTAGTAGCATCTCATGGAAACAGGAAATTCATGAAAATTATGTACAAAAGGGAGCTTCAAGCACACCATGTTCCAAAAATGTGAACATATTGTACCAGTGATTTAACTATCAACAGAAATTCCAGCTTCTAGATGATAGTGCTCTGGGGACAAGAGTATTCAGGAATATTTTCAACATATTTATTTATTTGGAATAAATTTAGAAACCCAGCATCACTTTAGTCTTGTAATTTTCCAGCAGAGCGTCTGCAGTAAGTCTGTTTAAAAAGTTTAATAGAATAATGAATTCAGAGTATCTGTTACAAAAAAATCTATAATCAAAAATATCGCTTACTGTTCTAATCTAGGGTACCAGATATCTGTCAAATGAAGCTTTAAAATACCATTCCAAAAGGAGAGCTATTTTCTGGAAAGCTTAAGCTAGTTTAATATGTTTATGGCTTTTTCTTAAAACCAAAACTCTACAAAACTTTTTTTTTTTTTTTCTAGGAGGAAGAATATCTTTCCTTAACTGCAATTGAGAATAAATATAACATGTCCTGTTTTCTGAGAGAAATGGATTGTTACTCATGATTTCTTGGTTTGTATTTACCTAAAATCAATAGAGAGAGAAAATAAATCACGGACATAATAATAATAACTCCGAACTTGCTGGTGCATGCACACGCGCTCAGAGAGAAGGTTCAGCGTGTCGGTACTGAGCAGGTCTGTGGTGCCCGCACGGCCACAGTGGCAGAAACAATAATGCGGAGGGTTTCACGCAGAAAGGTAGGATCGGCTGCCAAAACGCATCGTGAGACTTCTCGTGCCCTTGAAAAAACAAACAGAAACAAAAAACACTTAATTCCTATTTTTCATCTCGTTAGTTAGCTGTAAATGAAACTAAGGAATGCTCCAGCGTTAAAATCAAACTTCTCCTGCCGTGTACTCTACCCCTTTCCCCAGTGTTTCACAGGGGCAGGCTGCAGAGCGGGATGTATAGCTCCTATGGGCACCCCATCCTGCTCCCTCGCGGGGAGGAGGGCGGCGGTGGCGCACGAGCACTTGGGAGAGGAGGCCGGGGGGCCCTGCGGGCCGGCGCTCCCTTCGGGCCGGGGCCACGGGGTCCCTGTGGGCCGGGGCCGGGGCCGGGGCCGGGCGCTCCCCGCGGCGGCCGGC
>JAYECN010310268.1:0-24304 GCA_035222435.1 Microcambeva ribeirae | reverse complement strand
CCCCCCCCCCCCCCCCCCCCCCCCCCACCCCCCCCCCCCCCCCCCCCCCCCCCCCCCCCCCCCCCCCCCCCCCCCCCAAAAAAAAAAAAAAAAAAAAAAAAAATGCAGCCAAAGTTGTGGATACAGTATATTCCCCATTTCCCACCCAGCAAGCATCAGCAACTTCCACCCACTTGGTTGTTTCCTGATGCCTACCACTGCTTCCAGAGAGATATTTTAGCTTAATGTTTCTGTTTAAATTCTGACTCTTGTTGAATAATAAGCAGCAATACTTATTATTCTAAGTATCTTTAAGAGGCCCCAGAACAAGAAAATAGAGGGAGAATTCATCTCTTCCTCTATGCTGTTTTTCCAAACCATCTACCCTGTTCAACCAAATCAATTTACTGGCTACACCGAAAACATAATTTAAAGTTTGTCTTTGGATCACCTAAGAAATAAGTAGTACTTATTTAAAAAACGAAACAAAAACCTGAGAAGTACTTTAATATAAGGAGAAGTGATAATAGGGCTTTATAAAAGCAAGCAGTACAGACAGACCTGCATACTACCTAATATATTGAAATAATAAATGCAATTTCCAACAGTAGCATTCACCCTTAAAAGTCCTATTATTCTCCAAGAAAACTGTCAAGATAGTAGTTACTCTCTTGCAGTAGCACTTGACTAAATTGTTGGGACAGTGCCAGGAAAGAAAAGGCACACTGTATCTAGAATTTCTCTGTTAGGTTGCTATCTCCCATGTGTTTCGTTTGCCAGTAAAATCCTATTTGCTTCCTAGTACCCAAGCTTTATAGTCCTTCCTAAAATACAAATGATGTAGATGTCAATCCATTTTAAGCTCTTCCCCAGAAAAATCTTCTGCTGACCAAGTCCTGCATTCAGGTTACACACTGTCTTGTCAATATGACTGGCAGAATTTAAAGGGAACATTTAGTACTTCAGGCGTCAATCAGAGTAGGCTTTGAAGACTCTGGGCTTACTTGTGTTCCTGAACCCAAAATTTGACCTCCGAATTTGCTATTTCTGATAGCGCAAAGAAAAGAAAGAGACAGTGTGACTTTTAGAAACCAAGATGATCTTTCTTAATTTAAAACCACTTTATCTGTAGAGTAAAAAAAAAAAAAAAAAAAAATCATTTAAAATTGTTAAGACTTTATAAACACTGATCCTATGCTACTTTTGGTCAATTTTAGCATGTAATTACACAGTCAATTCTCTCCATGGCATTGTATACAACAATTCTGCAGCTGCAGAAATTGCATCATAATTGTCTTTATTTTTGAATTTGCTGTGTCATTTTTTTTGAACACTTAATTCCAGTATATAATAAATCTCTCAGCCTCAGAATGCAAAGAAAAACTTCATGATGTGAAAAGAACAAATCAAAATGCAGACAGCATAAATGCAAGAAGCGTGAACTGTTCCATTTGCCTGTAAAATGTGTCAACTCAGACATCCAAATGGAATATGATAACACTATTAACTACTTATTTCCAATCAGTTTTACCCTAGACCAATCTGTTGGAATCACTGCTAGATGCAGTGATGAATAGAGAAGTGACTGTGCTCAAGAGTTCGTGGGACACAGAACAAGAAGCTTGATTTTCCCCAAGCTTCAGTCAATTTCTCTCTCTGCCTAGAAGCTGAAGGCTGTGTCTATACCTGAATCATGGTCATTGCAACACAAGTTGAAGATACCCTGACAAGTTTTCACTTCTGTATGCCAGTGAATTTCAAGGATGCTGCGAAAGACATTTCAGCACAGGTGAGATGGTGTAATTTTTTTCTTGCTTCTTAGAAGCCAGAAATGTTAAGAATAAAACATATGTCAGGAACAACACAGAAGCCAGTGGCTACACAATGCTTACATACAAAAGAATTTACATTATACTCTTCACAGAGCAGATCATTTCAGTGATAATTGGAGAAGGAGATAGAAAGATGAAAGGTTTTAACAAAAGATCCATTTTTAAAATACACCATATAGTTCATCATCTCACCTGGTACAATCTCTGAAAATGAGGGTTTGGGATTTTGCTGGGCTTAAACAGGTCCTCAAAACTTTCTCCATCTTCATAAACCAAATTCATAGAATCAATCAGCGAGTCAACTGCAGATAACTGATCCTCTGAGACAACAGAAATTAAAAATATTTGCCGATGGTTGTGTTTCTTGAAACAACTTACAAATGAAGATTCATTTCAGAATCATTCAGCGATTGCAGAGATTTTAACAAAGACATTAAATGCCAAAGCAGTTATAGACATGCTGACAACAAATATGGATAATGGACACAGTAATAAAAATTCTGCTTTGCTTTAAAACTACCATCTAAGGTTATGAGGCCTTTGGGATTTTTTTCGTTCCTTTTTTTGTAGCCCTTAATTTTTGCTGCCATTTTTCTTCTTTTCGAGATATTTTCATTTGCAACAGAAGGTCTATAGACCTCTTGGAAAATAAGGAAAACAGTTCATTTGAAAAAACTAAATACAAAGTTATGATTGTAAAATAACTCAATTCATGATAGTCGTTTACTGCTTTAATAAGACAGGCCGTTTGATTTTTTTTCAAAAACTGCTGGTTGTGGACAAGAAACCAGAACCTAGCTTAGAAATACCTCACCATTCTGACCAGCATACATCCATTCAATGGATCATCCTACAACCAATTAAAGAGGTTCCAATGAATTTCAAACCACATCTCTATTTTAATTGCTATGCAAAGAATCTTAGAACAGCTTAGAACAGCGAGTCTAGCTTGTGTGCTTGCATGTTCTCTCCAGATGCCCCACGTGAATCTAGACAACTCATGCTTTAACAAAATAAGCCTCTCAAACAAAAATATTGCACAGCCTTCACCTTTTGTTGTTACATAAACAGCCCACACTGCAAGTGGCTGCTGGATCAGCTTTGCAGGAATGAAGCTGATGCCTCTGTTCTAGAGAGTACATTTTGTAGAACTATAAGCCACAGCCAGTTAGTTGTACAAATGCATTCAAAGATCAAAGATGTTAGATCTGTATCAGAGAGATCTTGTGAGACTAATAATCACACAACCCAAGCCAGGATTCATTTAATGACACAGTTTTAAAACACTGCCTGCAAACATGAAACCGTAAAACTAAAGTTTTCACACCAGCTTTACAGTTCAGAATGACATCACTTTAACATATTTGCAAAGCACTGTCCTTTTCTTCATTTGTTTGGTTTCTTAAATCAAAACAACCACAAAATTTGTTTTCATTGTAAAGTCAAATATTCTATTTTAGACCCCCCCCAAAAAAAAAAAAAAAAAAAAAGCAGTAGGTTACCTTGTCCAGGTGGATAGGAAAGGGTTATCTTACCTGTAGGAATATATTTTTTGTTGTTTTTCAAGGAAGAAAACATATATTGTCTTAAGTCTTCCGTGAAGGGTAGTTGCACATAGATGAGACACTAAGTGAAATGAAAGGAAAAAGAAACATCTAAAAAGAAACAATCGAGTCTAGAATGAAAAGTCTAAAGCTCCCTAGAAGTGCTCCACCACAGAAACATATAAAAACAACAACAACAAAAAAACCCAAAATATTTATAGAGCAACAGTTTTAAGCAAAATAAAACAAAAATTGATTAAAAAGATAGCAATGACTAAGCTGTTTGTCTGTAATGGCTTCATGTAGACTCCAGGTTATCCAATCCCTCTTTCCTGGTGGTTTCTTGTCCAAAGTTCCATCCAGTCAAGCTTTAAATACCCCATCCAATGGCACTCTGGGAGGTTTTATCATAGCTTGCTGTGTTTGAAATCCAGAAGTTGTTTTTTTTTTTTTTTTTTTTTTTTTTTGACATTCTCAGCTTATTTTTTTTCATTATTCAAATACCTCCTCCAGTTCATACTACCCTAAATAATTCCTTTCCATCCTTCATGTTTATACCCTTCAAAAGTCTGAAGACTGCTATGTCCGCCCCCACCTTAGTCATTCCTTAGCCATGCTACACATACTTAGATCTTTGAATAGTCTCCTATAAGTAAGATCAGTTTGAAACATATGCTGCATGAATTCTGAAATATTGTGTTGCTTTGGGTCTCCCAGAAAATATTTTAGATTTTATTTCAGATATGATTCTGTTAAGCACTAGAGCTTTCCTTAAAAAAGGAAAAAGGCCTTTTCTTTAAAGAAAAAAAAAAAAAAAGGCTGCAAGACACCAAAATGAAATTACAATTTTTATTTCAATAAAAATTTTTATCTATATAGAAGATACTAATACAAATGTATGATTATTTTTCCTTTTTTTTCCCCTAAGGAATATATTTAAAACTATCTGTTCTGAACTATTATTTTGCAAAATCACCTTCCCCATCCTTGGGGGGGGGGGAAGATTTCTTCTGCTATTTCACTATTTTGTAAATTCATATGGTTCAACTGCAATCATTTATTAAATCATATTTGTAAAGTATTGGTAAGGAGGACCTCTAAAGAACAATAAGAGTTAAATATTACCTCATATGCATCCTTAATACACGGAAAAGCTACACCAATCTGTGGGTTACATCTTCTATCATAAACGTAACGCACTATGGCCACTACTTTCAACTCATCCAGCGCATGGATAAGGGCAGAAAAAGCAACTGCTGCATTCTGAATAAGAAGAAAGAAAAAGTCAAGTTCTCAATAACGTCTGCTGAAATACAATGAATTCCCACTAAATTAATTTACAGTGAATTTCCAGTAAACATGAAGAGGAAAAATTGAAAAATATTATAATATTGTAGGTATAATATTAGAAAAATTACAAATATTGTAGGATAGAAAGGTAGACAAGTTGGACCCTCAATGGAACAGGGTGCTGTGAAGTTTTTCCACTTCTAATACTCCAGACCTCTGAATTATTGTAAAGTACCACAGTGGTACAACAAGCTTCTGTTGCGTATGAGAATGGATCTAAGTATCAATTCAACTTCTCTATGCCCTTATACATACATAATATTTACTAGATTCTTATTATTCATGAGATGCGGTACCCATCTGGGGTCTGATCCAACTCCTTTTGACCTTCTTAGGAGAACAGATGAAAACTTCTCTAAGTTGCATTAAGACTATTTCTGTATTTCTGTTTTATTAACACTGCAAGAACCTGTTCTACAACAGGACCCCCTCTGTTGACCTTACCTCATCATTTTTTGCTGCAAAGACCTTGAGAACCTGGTTACCCATGTAGTACTGCCTCTGGACCTGCAGATTCAAACAGTCACACATTAGCTTGATTCAAGGCGAGTGTCATGAATGTAACTGGACCAATTAAATTATGAAATAACCAATATCCTACTCATGTGAGAAAGCTGCAGAATTTAATTCCTGTGACTAGAAGTCCTGCATACTTTTCATGCTTGAATTTATCAGACAATATAGATATTCAGTCATACTCTGCAGTATTGAGTGGAAGCAGTGAGAGACAGTGTTAATCACAGTTGTTACCAGGCTGAGTTGTCTAACTTTGCCAGCAAAGATGTGCCAAATAGAAACTGAAAAATACAAACAAACTAAAACAAACAAGAACACACACACACAAAAAAAAGAATTGATTTCTCTTTGTTAAAGAAAATCTCTTCACACTGCTAAACAACGAGACTCCAGGTAGCATGGAGATAGTGTGCATCACCATAGCACTGCTGAAGTCAGTGGCAACCTAGCCCAGAGCACATCTGTTTCTAGATTACAGAAGGATTCTTGAATACAGGTTACTGTACTTGCAATTATTCTTTACTCATCTATCTTAGAAGAACTCAGGCATTTTTATGTTCAGTGTAGTTTAAAGTATCTATACATTACTGCACCTTTTTTTGTTTGCCAAAAAATGTTTTTACAATACTTTCAAGTATTATTTCTTGATTTACATGCCATTGCTTATAAATTAAAAATCAAAGTTTAAGCAGCCTCTGATCTTCTTTCCTGAGGGATGTGAATAACTGAGAAAATAATATGAGGTGGTTCTATTCCTTCTTTAATTATGCATTTGGAGCTGCTCCAGTTTCTCTAGTTAATAATAAATTATCTTTTCTCCCAAGTTTTTACACAAAACAACTGTATAGAAAACATACATTTGAATAGTGGTAGGATTATGACTCCAAACAGTAAAATTCAGGAACCAAAACATAAGGAAAGTATGGATCTGGAAAATTCTAGCTGTAGTAAACTTCCAAGTGCCGTTACCTAACAATATAGCTTCAGCCTTACAAAGGCATCTGAAAATTTTCATTCCATTGAGATCTTTGCAACTACTGTCGAGCATAATTACTCACACTCCTGTTTACAGGACATGAGAGTACATTAAGGTGTAACTTTTTATTACAAAATCCAGCGATAGGTGAAGTACATAATAAAACTACCAAAAGCAACAGTGCTTGGTACATTGCAAAAATTTTGTATTGCAAACAATTTGTTAATTCTTTAAGGGATATTTATGTGAATTAAAATTTATTCCTACAGTTAATTTAATGAAGACAGTCTGAACATATATGCACCATATTCCAATAGTGGGAAAAAAATGTCCTTAAGTGAAAAAGACTGCTCACCCACAAGAGCATGATGCTTCTCACCTATTTTCCTCTTAACTGCTTCCCATTTTAGTGAAGGTCAGACTTCAGGCTGAAATAAGAGGCCAGGCTCCAGTGTTAGAGAACACAGCACATGAGGAAATATTGCAGAGAGATGAAGACAGTAACACTCAGCTGCAGGCTGTTAAGATGTGGAAAAATTGCGAAAATATGTCCCACTGAAAGCCTAGGTTCAGACATACCATGGCTGGATCATGCTTCTGGTCCACAACTTGCCAGGCTCAGATCTCTCTGCCCTAAGCAGTTTAAGGCATTACAAGCTCAAGCATGATACAGCCCCTTGATCAGTCACTTGCAGTACACAGGCTACTGTGTTATTAACAGCTTTAAATTCTGGATGTCCTCAAGTAGCAAACAGATTATAGCCAACCCATTTAGGCTGGCTTCCCTTTTAATTAAAAGGGCTTAAATCCCTGGCTCCTCAATTAACAAAGTGCTTAGGTCCACTGCACACAGTCTAAGGGCATATCTAGTCTTTTAAGAGTCTCTGTGCCACATGTAGAGTTGAGCAGAAAAAATGTGGAGTTTCATCGATTTGGGAGTGAGCTCCCGTGGATATTTCCATTTTCCATTAGCTTTTTTTAATTATTATTATTCCAAAGATAACGATTTCTCAGCCTTCTACAGTTTCTGCTTTACACAGTGAGTGAAATATTTCAAAGAACAGGAGGGCTGGGAGCTTTCAGTACAGCTGGAGCAGAGCTGCCCTATGATTTCCTTAGGGACTTCAGTTTGGGTGCTGAAGGGGACCAGGTACAGTGACCTGCAAGATGAGTCAAGTTTCAGTCACCCTTCACAGTATCCTGAAGAAGGCAGAGTGGAGGCACCTTAACATTTCTAACAGTTATTGGCACTCACATTCCTGTACTTCTACCCCTTGAGAAAAGGGTTGCTAGGCCTTTGCATTAGGCTTTTCTAACGCTTAAATCTCAGCTTTCCAGAAGGAAACCACCTTGTGCTGGATTACTCTTAAGGTACTCTCTCAATTTAAGTTCCTTGCAATTGTCAGTTAAAAGCAGGCCAAAATAAACCCCACAGGTAAAGTGTCTGTGCTCTATGCCTAACAGTAGGCATCTGTTGGTACAGCTTTTGAATGATTTTATTTTCATCTACACTCTAGACCTTTGGCTACATTTAATTTTTGTCATAGTAGAAACCAGAAGAAAGCCACTGCTTATACATTAGTCCTTATGAAAATGAGAATGAACGCAACTGATTCCCTGGTTCTTCAATGATAGCAAATGAAAAAAGAAAAACCATACTCAGATAGGCAGAAACATGGCTGGACAAAGCCCAAGAAGGTTTCTGTGAAACCTGAACAGAAGAGAGACGATCTTTAGTTGCAGACCTGCATCACTTCGAGCTACTGAGATGAAATGATAGTAAAGTACAGCTGCAGCCAATTTGTAGAGATCTGAGATCAGTGGTTCTGTTTTAGTCAAGGGCCAGACACATTTATGAACTTTTCTTCATCAGAAGAGTACACAGGGCTTATATCTACTACAATCAGCAAGTAAAAAAATCATGCTTAATGGCAGATGCCTCATTCCCAGTCACTGGAACCCAGTGCAACACCAGTACTTAGTGAAGCTAAACCAAATTGTCTGTAAGGACCCAGTAAGTCAAGTGTGAAGAGGTTCAGCACCATACCTGAGAGGATCTGGTGAATCCCAAAACAGAAAAACATTTTGCTTCAGTTTTGTATTTCATTTGCTCTTCATCTATTTTGGAAAAAGGAACTATATCACTCCCATAGCGAAACCCTGGAGAACAAGAAAGGAGCATCTGGTAAGCATATGGGCCTACAGTTCTAACACTGAAATTAGTTCTCTGAATATTTTAACAATGTATACATGCCCCAGAGCTACACTCTATGCACATTTATCAAATTACTTTCTCTGTTAACAAACAACAAAAAAAAACAGAAAAACTACATTATGTTATTATTTTACAGAAACAGTTACTCTTGCAGATAGCAAGAATGAAAATAAGAGAAAGGAGCATCTCACCCAAATTATGTTCACAGATTAAATTTAAGAAAATGGACTATAACACTGCAAACTAGTAGGAAAACTCAACACAATCACACCAAAAATCTCATACAGGAAATGACAACACAAGGAATTCATAGAAATAAGAATGTGCTAGTAATCTAAGTGAGATGCTTGTTCAAATATGATGGAAAAAAGTACTCTAAAATACTGAAATGGAGGAGTATTTCTGCACACCACTTTCCCTTGCCTTTGCATCTCAGGGATATTTTCGCAAAATAGGAACATGACAGGTTCTCAGACATATGCTCTGCTGCACCTCCTTATTACCTCTACCTCATCCACCTCATCCTCCCTGTAACATACTTCATCCTGGGATTTTTATATATATATATACACACACACACACACATATGGAATATGAAGAACCCATACGCATACAAGTTTTCCTGAAAACCAAAAAACAAATGACCAAAGCAAGTTTCAGTAAGGCTGCTAAGGAACAGAATATTGTCTTGTGACATTTCTGATGATGTCTATAAGAGTCCATGAGACACCAGCAGCTCTAACTGCACTGAGCATCACATAACTGATGGGTAAATCTTTGGTGTCATTGGTTAAGCCTGAACTCTTCACCGCTTCAATAGTATCATTCATTGACCAACTGGGTCAGTCAGGACCTCAGCAGAGAATGGATATAAACGCTCCAAAATATAACTCCTACCAAAAGGAAGTTGTATTTGGCAAAAGATTTTAAATTATATAACATAAACAGACTACTCGTTTGTTGTTTGTCCGTCCTATAACAGTTACGATATTTTTATAGGCTATCGCTACAAAAATATCTATGGTTGCTACAATTTAAAGAAGTTGAAAAAGGAAAAGGTCTTCATTTTTAAATTTTAAAATATATTTTATTTAAATTTATTTTGGTGGCTCTGAATAGACTTTCCCATTTACAGTATATTTGCACTACTTGGTGGGTTTCAAACAACTCCCCCAAAAAAATAAAGAAAAAAAATAATGAAAATGTACCTATAGAATCACAAGGAATTACACTTATTTGCTTAACTCAGTTTTAAAGAGTAGATTTTGTACAGATACTGAGGTCTATTTTTCTCAGAAATTTAATCCACTCGGAGCAGCTGAAGGTTATGAATAATTATCTTAACCATGTCAAGTTCTCTGCATACCACAGCTCTAAATCAAACCTCTCATGGAATTCAAACAATCTCTTGAACACTAACACTTCCTTTAATGGTTTCATCTTCCCAATTGCAGACTAGAGTATTTGCTTACCTAGAAAAATATGCAGTGCTATGAAAGCCACTTACATGTCAGTACAACTAAAGAGCTGAAAACAGTAAGGGTAATGTCACTACTCACTAGAACACAGAGGCGAGCTCCTCTAGAGAACACAGTTTAGAAAGTTGTAGTACCTTCAAGTTGCACTGAGGATATTATTATTATTCCTATTACTGACAAAAGTAAGAACTTAAGAAATTTAATATAAGCCATTAAGCTTTAGTTTACCTTCAAGGAGCATATAAAAACATCATACCTTGAATAGTATCATCTTTCTGAATTTCTGTCTCATCATCATCATTTAAGCAGTAAACAGTTTCTCTTTGCACATCTTCTTTCCTGAGGGTTTTAGCATCTACAACTGTCCAAGTTTTTTTCACCCTCTCTTCTGCAAGCTTTACGCCAAAATTTAAAGAAATGAAATATCCATTGAACATTTCAGTTGGATCAATAAACAAATAAATAAAAAATACAAAAACACACACACACACACACCCCTAAACAAAAAAATTTAGGCTCAGTGCTGGGTTATTTACCAAAAATGGACTAATACTGACTGCTACTATAGTGCTTGCAGCACATTGTTTCAGCTGCATGACAGCTGTCAGCCACTCAAACTATACTGCAGCAACTGCATACTTGTCTTAGTTATTCATTAAATTCATGGGCTAGATCTATGCAAGTTTCTGGTACTTCCCCGCTCTCTATACTCATAGTTTTGGACATATCATTAAAACATATGTTAAAAATTTGAAAAGACTTCATGTTCATTCAGCTTGTTTGCATCAGAGTCACTATACTGTGACATGAAAAATATCCTGTTAGTTAAGCTTCCCCAAAAGGGAGATAAAGATACAAATTATATTACAGGACCCAGAAGAGAGAGAACGAGTAAGCAATGGCAACAAGTGAATTTTGCCAGACTACAGGGAAAGAAAAACACTTTCTTTTCTTCTCTACTTAAATGAGATTGATGGTGAACCTAGTAAATGAGAACAAAAACGGAGATCTGTGCAGAAATGAGAAGACAAGGGCAGCAGATACAAGTCTATTCCTTGGTCTTAACTGCTGTATGACCTCAGGCTAGTTGCTTGGTTCATGTTTTTCATTCTCTCAAGTTCCACTGATGCAGTTCCTAAGTGTCTTTGGGAAGGGACTCTTACTGCGGCTTCACACAGGTCTGGCAGAAAATCTTAATGATATTAAAAATGTTCATGAATAAGCATAAATGGGAAGCTGCCATCCGAGAGCTTTCCCAGGACTAAGAAGCCTGTCTTTCAGAAATCATGGAGATTTCAACTTTGTAATGCATCTTTTTGAAATCTTGCACTATTGGCTAGACCCTACTTCGAGATTCAAGTTACAAGCCACATAATCTCCGTCTCACCACATCCATCACTACTGCCGCACTATATGGTTGCCTCAAAATTATGCAGTAACTGGGATTTTGCACAATCTACAAAAACATAGTTCTTTCCCCTTCCCTGGCACTGCATGAAAACCCCACATCAACTAAGAGAAACAGACTGTGTGAGCTCTGGTAAACACTACAGAAATCGAACAAGCTGAAAGGATACATGTTTTTCCAAGTCTGAAATAACAATAGATGTTAGAACAAAAGCTGGTAAGACAATCAGACAGCGTCCCATGCTCAGAAGTTAAGAAAAATATTAAGATTCATTCAGTTGTGGCTATTTCACTAATGCCAAATGGAAAGCTTCACACATGTGCAGCATTCTTAATTAAGCTCATCAACTCCAATACCATTAAGTGTCATATTGTAGATAGGAATTGTTTCTGTACATGATGAATTTTAATTTTTAACATACGCATACAATGTGGTAAATACAGAGTTGCTGTGGGAACCATAGCTTTAGATATACCAGCTTCTACACATATAAAATCTCTACCATAACTATTTTGGATGTTGTTTTTTTTAATTTTCTGAGCTTTAAGGAAAAAAAAAAAATGCTGCAGCACCTAACTTGCTGCACTCGGTACACTAAAAATATGATTTTATTAACTTACAGATTTGTAGGCCACGATCCTTATAGACAAATCGGAACCAATAGTTAACTGGCAGGGCCAAGCCATAGGTCTTCTTTCCATTTTCTTAAACATCGAAAGACGCTCCAGGCTTTCTCTAAATGAGAGAATCAAGAAAACTGAAATGAACTCTTTGGTGAACTGTAATAAAATGTTACAGGCAATACACTCTCTCCTGGGAGATGCAGAAGCCCAATTGTTTCAGCTTAGACTGCATAAAGCATTAGGAAATAAGCTGCATGAGTAATCTTTTCATTGTACAACAGAAGCGAATGAACAAAAGAGGCGCAACAGTAAATTACTTCCTGCTCAAATCTTTATGATGCTGTGACATTAGGCCTTAAAAACAGTACATCAGGTCTTCCAGGGAAACTATACAATTGCTTATTATGCGTTTTGCATTTATTGCTCCTCACCCAATTAGGATATGCAACTGGCCAAACAACCCAACTTAGAAAGGGCTTCTCAAATGGTAAGATGTTTTCTAAAGTGGAAGAGAAGAAATAAAGAACCTATTTTAATTAACATTATTGTCTCTGAGAACTAACTTCTGTCATGTTCTTTCTAAACATGGTACTAATTAACTCATTATTTCATAGCTCTGTTAGAATGAAACAAGTTACTTGGAATATTTGTAGTCCAAATAGTACAGATGCAATCTTATAAAAGAGGGGGGAAAAAAAAAAGGTAGGCTAGTGTTTTACCTCAAAAACTATTTTCACAATAGGAAACCTTTAAGCAATGGAGTCCAAAATTTAAAAGTTGGAAATAAAAATTATTTATTACTGTGAAAGCAAATGAGCTTGATCTTTGCATCCCAGAACAGCTTCCAGCTGATCCCAAGTGTGCTGGCCATTTTGCTATAGAATTCTAGTGCAGATGAAGAACAAAATGTTCTCTCCACTGCACGATGAAACAAAGATAAAACAGTGCAGACCTCACCATCTTATATCATGATAAACAACTAAATGCACTTCTCTTGATATAGAGTAGTTCTGGCAGAAATTAAGATCATCACTTGACACATTACTACAAAATTTAACTTGCTCTTCTAATTTTACGCTCTCTTCAAAAGAGGATTTTTAATTCTAACAGTACGAAACTGAAAGGAGAAAATGAGCTAGGATTTTATAAGGGTTTTTTTGTTTGTTTTTTTTTTTTTCTCCTTCCCTTGAGGAAAGGAAGGGATTTTTTTTCTGGTAAGAGAGACATCAATACAGAGTTTAACATAATGACAAAAAAATTAACAATATTTTAATAGTATTTTGTAAAGCTTAAGGTCGTGCATTTAAGAACACTTAAGTACACTGTCAGAACTACTGCAACACATAACAGTCAAGAAGAGATGTGAAAAATCAAATCCCTCACAATGTCATACTAGCTCAATTTCCTAAATCCCTTGTTCCTTTTATTTGCAGAAGAAAAACATTTCCTCACATCAAAATGTATGGAGCCACTAAAAGCCTAGGAAATACGCACTTCAACTCTTTATTTTAAAAAACACTGCTTCTCCTCTGCTCCCCAGACCCTTTCCCCTGAAAGGGAAGCTGCACAGAAATGTCTAGTGCTTCTTGACAGAATTCTAGAGTATCAACTTCCTTGTTGGCAACAGTGCTATAGGATCCTCCCCCTGTACCTTAAAGGCATTATCAAACCATAGAACAATACAAAGCATTAATCACACTTGCTTTCCTGGAATGACTCATTAATTTTCATGAGAATCAAATCTTTTTATTTATTTTTTTTTTTTAAATTACCAGCACCAATAATGAAAAGAGGAAAGCAGCGTGTCTGAGTTGGTAAATTATCATGACAGTTCTGCAAGGCTAACTTCTTAAAGCTGGATAAGCACCTTAACTGCATCTGAAACCCCACACATTCTTAAACAACTAAAGCTTTAATCTATTAGCCAAATGTCTATTTATCCAAAGATTTGGGATTTCCCCTAAAATCATGGCACACAGACAGCTTATACAGTATCAGAGTCTGTGACAGAAAATACAAAAAAGGGGCCAAACCATAAGTAGCTTCATACACACATACTATCCTAAAGAATAACTGGGCCCAGAAAGATGCTGCTTTTCTCTTTTTCTGCATTTTTTTTTTCAGATTCTTGATGCAGTAGCAAAGCTTTTTGGGTTTTTTTTGGAAAGTGTTTTGCAGAAAGACTTAGGCTGCTCTGCTGGGCAGAACAGAACACATAGGCAGTGATGCTCATGGGTTTCTCCACCTGTTCATACTAATGCTCAGATAACAGTATCTTACTGCTGAGATAAAGCAGAACAGTTTCACAGGGTGGGAGAAAAACCCCACAAGTAAATGATAAATAGAAATATGCAAACCTACAGCTACCATTCTCACGTAATGACCCCATACAACTAAATATTATATGTGACAGTCACTGTGCAGCTACAAACTAATAAGATTCCTGAAAATACTGTTAAAGCTCACTTCATAATTGTAGATTTGAAGTACTAGGACAGTAAAAATCAGACTTTTGTAAGACATCATTTGGAGCACACATGTAGCTTTCTTGTTTCTCAGCTAATAAATGTGTGGACGAGTCTCACGTATAGCTTTAGCAACAGTTTTCCAGAGACAAACATATTTATATTGTTTCACTGGGGAGATATCAATCTTACAATTCTCCCATTAGGTTTACAGCTAAAATGGTGTATTGTTTGGCACAAATAGACAGTAGTCTGTGATTAAAGAGCAGGATTCAAGATACAACGTTAATCAAAATGTCTGTGGGAGTTTGATAAACCAGTGAGCTATAAGAAGTCTGAAACCAAGAAACAAAAGCTACCATTAAATGCAAATGTTCTACCTGCACCATGTCACATATTCCAAATCTTTCATAAGCACACTTCTGAAATCTCCCTTACAGAAATACTCTCTCAAAAAATGCTCCAACACTCCCGGAAAAAAAAGTTGTTTTTTAAACAGATACCCAAGTAACAGAAAATTTATTTCCCAATGAAATCCATAAGCTTTCTACCTTTTCTAAAGTTGCTAAAAAAGTTTTTTAAAAGGTAGTGAATGCACAGTGAGAAAATTCACCAACTTCAGTGAAACTGAAAGCCAAATGACTATTAATCATTTGTGGGAAGAAATCAGAAGGTAAATTTACAGAGTGATAAAGAAGATTAGCCAACTTTACCTGAAAGTGTAAATTTCTTCCAGCCCTCCTCCTTCACCCAAAGTGTGCATCAATTTCTTTACCAGGTGGATTCCTTCTTTCTGTTGCTCAGTTATTCCCTTTCTTGGGAAAAAGTTTTTCTGCAAATGAGAATGTGCACCAGTATCTCCAACTCCATCATCAGCATCCACTGGAAATGGTAGACTAAGATCACAAGAAGCAGCAGTTACCTATTTTTCTTCTGAACTAAAACAAACAACTAAAAATGAGTCAAGAACTGTATCAACAGTCACTCTATATACATCTAGCTACTTTCAGATGTATATAGAGCTGCATAGCTTGCAAAACACATGAAGCAATCCTTAGGTCTGCATGGCATTTGCAATGGCTTGGCTAGTGTATTGAACAAGTATCATGCTTCAGTAGAACATGCATCTCCTAGAAGGTGTTAGGAAGCAAAAACCAATGATGATTAGAGAACAAGACCTACAAAGAAAGAAGGAGCCAAAAGCCTGCAGAGAAGGGAGTGAGGGGGCAGGGCAGATGTGTCACTAACTATGTAAAAAACATTGTGGAAAAGCAAGCAACAATCTGTTCTCTATATTAAGTCTTCCCTATATTAAGTCTTCCCTCAAAATACATCATGAAAGATTAAGGTAAAACATAGGTAAGGTAAGGACTGATATAGGCAGCTCAAACTATAATCTCAGGAACACGCTGCCTGAGGAAGAGTCTCCATCACTGGGAGCATTTATAAAGAGATGAGACAAACACTGCTCTGAAGTGACACCCACAGAGCTGGCACGGGCTGAGGCAGAGGACTGGTTTAGATGACCTGTTAAAGGCCCTTCCAGGCCTGGGACTCCAGGTCAGTTCTAGATGCCACAGAGGTCTTTCTCTGCAGAGGGACTATTACATAGTTGTGGAATAAATGTTGCTCTTTGTGGGATTTTAGTAACTTACAACACTAGGTGAGTTTCTGTCCAAAAAGGACATTTTTTCTGTATTTTAATAAGAACAAAAAAAGCCATGGTTTGTAAATAATGCAAAGTGTTTGCTGCTCTTCCAATTATAACCTGAGTTAACTAAGTACAATAATCACAGAAGAGAGATGCACATGACTCTGCTCTGTTCCCCTGCCTATGCCTGCAGACTCTCAACTCTTGTCTGATCCAGACCATGTCTTACCACATTTTAAGAAAGTAAAAGAATTCTAGCATTGCACTATGTGGTCAAGAGAGTAACCTACATTTTATCTGCCTTACTTTCACCTCATTAGTGCACATTAAATTTTATCCATGGAACAACACACAATAAGCAGAGTTAACAATGCACAAAGCATACAGGAAAACTGTATTCTAAAGCCAGTATAGGAACAAAAAGTTTCAAACTCCTGATTCACAGAAGTTAGACCACTTTTATTATACACTGCTCAGAGACTACTGCAACAGGAACTGTGTAGCAACTAAAGTTACACAGTGCTCACTGCATGATTCACACTTGGTAGCAGGGAGCAAGACCAACTATCTGCCGCAAGATACAATCTGATCAATAACGAGGACACTAGAGCTGAAAATCAGATTTTAACAAACACAAACATGGTTTAGCAAGAAAGGATTTCTAACCAGCATCCCAAGAACTGTATATTTGTATAGGTATTTCTCAAAGCACCACTTGTTTATACAGACTGGGAGACAGGGTGTAAAACCATAGCTGACACTGTAACAACAACATTTCCCTAGTGCTTATATTAGCCACAGGGATTTTCCTGTGCTATGTTGCAGGTAGAGAAAAATGAAAAGATGTATCAGAAGTCTCACAGGACCCTAAACTGCAACGCGAACTTGTGAGGGCAGCATTGGTGCTAGTCAGCACAGCAAACCTGTGTGGAGACAACGTAGCAGGAGCTTTAAGCTGCACTAGCTATCAGAGCAGATAGCAGGTCTCCAAAAGCCACACACTCTGGCTGACAGCACGCATGCAGGTTCAGGGTGTTGTGTTTCTGCTGCCAATGTACCAATAATAGGTCAAAAACTCGACGAGACGTGCCAAAGTTCCTTTCAAGCACACCTCCTTTTGCTCTGTAGACAGAACATGAAAATAACTGGACATTTTTTACATTCAGCCTCTCCCAATCACAATAGACTTTACATGGAAGGTCTACTCATGATTTTCAGCCAGATTATTCCCATCTACCTTTTCCTTTAGGCAACCTTTTCTCTATGGCCATATATTAGTCCTTTCTAAGAATGTCTCAGTCCTCTTGCAGACAGATGCACAAATGGCTTTACTAAATTTAATAAAGTTTACAATGTTGCTCCCTATAAAACATTGAGCTCAGACAGCAAGTGCTTAAAGTCAAAAATAAAACAAAAATGTTTAATTTTTTCCAGCAACTGTTAATAGATTCCGATATCACTACTGATTCTTTTGATCACCATCTATACCAAGATAAGATAAACAAGGGATTCTAGTCATAATGCGTCAGATACTGATTCCGTCTTTCAGTCAAGCCCATCACTATGAACATATCCTTCTCCTGCCTCTTGCTTTCTTTTTGACACCAAAATTATGATTATATATATGTGCATACATATGTATATATACACATACACACACATATCTGCAGCATCACGTCATACGTCTCTTATCTAAAATGGTCTAGACTGTTGCTGTGACAGGACCACTGCTTCTCAAGGTATTTGTCTCACCATTTCCCATTTTTCTACTGGTATAAAAAATTTGCCTCCTGTTGTAATCTTTGAAAATAAGCTTTACATTTAACGAACAAAGAAATCCTTATTTTAATGTGTATTTGTACATTACTTAAACACAGAGACTTGGTTCCAAGCTCAAACTCACACACTGTGTAATCCATATACCACCATATATCCATATAATTACTTAGAACAATCAAATTACATACAACTAATTCTCTGCAGAAACAACACCAAACACTTCAGCAGGTTCATTAAGATGGCTATTAAAAATAAAATGATTTCCTTTTGAAAATGGCAGCATTTAAAAACCACTTCTGTACTTACAAAAACTGAAGTAGAACTCCTGTTTTCTTCAAGTTATCGATGATAATTTTCAGTTGATCCTCACTGACAGGACTGCTAAGGTCCGTAAACAGTTCAATGTGCACCTTCTCATATTTCTTTCCTCTTAAAAGAACAAGAGAACATTTTTACATGTGTATGTATGCATAAACATATGCCAAAAATACTATGTATTTTTTTAAATTCTTTACTCACAAAAATAAAGTTTGAAGTAACACACTAACAAAGAACAAAAAAAATGCCATTTAAATATGATTAAATTACATCTATTTGGTAAAGCTGCTTTTTCTGCTATTAAAATACTATTTTTTTTTTTTTATTCCCTTCACATACACCTATTTCACCCAAACTGAGGAACACAGTCCTGTGATCAGATAAATTAACTATATCAAAGCAAGCGGCATCATCTCAGTCTTCCCCAATCTAGATCTAATGCTATTGAAACATGTTAGGTTGTTTATGTATTATACTGAATGTCCTGTCCCTCTGAAAGTGTTACATGTATTTTAAATAGATGTTGCTGGGGATTTTCCATGCTAGGAGGCTGGTTTAGTAGAATCATTGGATAAGAAGGACATTAAAGTCAACTCTATAACTGAGGCTCTTTTTCAGAAATAAGCATTAAGAATAATGTCCTAATTTGATACAAATATTTCTTCCATGGATATCCTCAGAAGCTAATTTTGCTCTTATCAAACCTAAACTCACTGACCAGAAAGACCCACTATAAAGTCAGTTTAGGACACAACAACATTAGCAAGTTCTGCCAGATACCAAACAAAGGTGAGGGTCACGCATAAGTAAGATTTTATCCATTCTTTTTCTCAACAGTATTACCTCACTGAAGGTGAATCCCATAAGAAAAGGGTAATTACAAGTACTTAAGATAGATACTGCTATAGATACAGCAATTTTAATTCACAAGTCACTTTTAAAAGTTCAATTGGTATAGTTTTCCATCCAGATTTGCATTTATTCATAAAATACAAGCTTGCCTCACTGAGTCCAGTCCTTTGTAATCATATTTAGACCACATAATCCTTTCCAAGGGTGCTCAATCTTCATTTTAAGAAGAAAAAAGCTTCTTTCCCTTGCTCTGCAATCTTATTGGAACACCAGTCCACTAATTGTTAGAAATCATAATTTTTACTCTCTAAATATATTAACAGACAACTCCTTAATGCTAAAACTTCTGTCAAAATTATCCTTCAGCTTGAAGAGATTTTTCCCTATTACATATTTTCACCCCCACCCTGTAGATTTACACTCAACCACCTATCTCTAGCAGCCTTTATTTTGCTAAGCTGAAGAAACCCAGGCTTTCAAAGGCTTCTTTTGTAAAATGTGCTATTACTCTGATAAATTTAGTAGCATTTTTCTACACCTGTTACCATACGAATTAATGTTTCTTCAGAACAGACAGCAAGAAACATGATACTATTTTAAGTAAAGTCTTCTTAGCTTATACAATGGCATTAATATTCTCATATCTACTGCAAAATCCTGAGTTGAATCAGAAAAATCTTAAATTATCTAGGAAAGCTAAACTGCTCTTGAAGACTCTTCAGAGACAGAATCCTGTAGTGATTTTTTTTTTTTTTTTTTTTAAAAAAAGACATCTTCCATATTTACACAATTCGGCAGTATTGACAAGAAGTCAGACCAGCTCTGATGCTTGAGTTCAGAATTCTGTTAAAGATTGCAGGTTACCAACTTACATTGTTTCCTTCTGAAGCAAGTCCATGCATACAATAATTGCATCCAGAACTGGGTAAATTAAAGAAAAACCTCATTTAAAACATGAATCCTGTCACAAAGTGGCACCATCTTCTATTTTCACACACCCCGAGACAAGCATAGGTGTATTTAGGTTTAACAAACAAGCAAACAATTTTTGAACAGAGTATTCTTTAGGTATCTGCTATGGAACAGATCCCTATATAGTGTGCTTGTCTTAGGATCTTCTCCCCACTTATTTGATGGAAAAACAAAAGACTGCTCCAATGAGCATACTTGCAATTATAATCTTATTTGATACCTACAAACAAAATTTACTTTTATTTTCCATATAGAGTATCCTTTGTAAATGTTAATTTTCCTTTAAAATACCTGCATCTGGCATTTCCTGGTATTTTCTTCTCAGAATAATTTTAAATGCAAACAAGTTGTTATTGCCATGCTCAAACTAGTTCACTCAAAAAAAAAAAAAAAAATTATGGCATTATTTGTCATAACATAAAATTGACTGGCTTTAGGCTTCTCTGAAACAGCTCTGTGACATCCTGAACAGAAAACTATTCTGTTCGCACCAGGCAGAGGGAAAAAAAGTTTATTTCTTCACAGAAAGAGGGAAAATAACAGGGTCAACTGGAACATTTCTTAAATGAAACATACAAAGGAAGACTCTTTGGATAGCCTTGTTTTGAAGCTCTATATCTCATATAGCTAACAACAGAACAAACTATTTAAATCAATAAATGATACTTGACTACATTAGAAATACTTCATAGCAAAAAAAAATCTGCCTAGTCTCCAGTGTATTCTGCTCTGTCTGGATTCTAATACTTCTGCTGACATGAGATATATTTTGTCAATAACAGTTTTATTTAATGAAAAAGCATGATGCACTAAGCTCTGCAACACTATATTTAACACATATACCTTATTTGTAGCCTACAACTATATTACTATCTTTTTCCCCTCTCTAATTAATAGCGCACTCACAAGAGCAACAATTTCCTGAGGCCAAGACTCCATCTGCTACCTTAAAAGAATATCAAAAGCAGCTAATCTGGTTTTGAACCAATTTACAGCACCAAATTAGCTGCACTTCTGCAGCTACAACTTCAGGGGCAAGTCCAGGCCTATTTCACAACACTACTTCCCATCTTCTATGGAGCTGAAGCAGTTTAAGAGGTGATCTTTGACAAAAAGGATACAGTCTGCTTGTTCAGAGCCCTGTTGAATCCCACTTTGGATATCCTCCAACAAATCAAAATCTGGCAGCATCAGTGATCTGTGTACAGTAATGTTCTGATATTGATCCCCACTAGCAAGGGCATTCCTAGTACCATCTGTCCCAAACAAAACTACAGCGACTTCATCTTTACTTTCAGCAAAAACCTGGGAAAGGAAAATATAAAACAAGTATAAAACACAGGTAGATTCATACATGCCTATGTCAGGTGAACAGGAAACTGAAACAATTTTGCAATAGAGGGTGAGTTACAGTGGGCTTGCTTTTCAGTGCTATCACAAATATAATCCTACCAAAATGTAATCATGCACAGTGCTCATTAGCTCAAATACAAAATTAAACAGACTCTCAACTTTAAAACATGAGGACATCTGGGGTAGAACAAATACAACTGGCTGACTTATTCCTCCAAATGTGTTCAGTACAGTCAATCTTATGAATGCTGAAAAGCATTTTTTGGGAGGGAATCCCCTCCCCCCCCCCACTAAAGACTTCTTCAGGCCTAAAGAAAGAGTGACCAATCAAAGCACCAGATCTCAAACACAGAACTTTAGTTGAAATTACATATAACTTATTCCTGCATGAAAAGAAACTACTACTTACTCATTTCTCATTTACTTCAATTATTGAGAAATAAGGAAAATAATTCACAAATATAAACATTTCCTTCCCACTGTTACATGTGATTAAAAAAAAAAAAAGTGTTGTAGTCACAAGTACCTGTCGCTGTAGAAACTTTGTCATAACCTTTTTGGCTTGTTCCAGGGGAGACTCCTCTCCAGGAGCAGCGTTGCCCATTGTAAGGCCCACATCCAAACACAGCACTACGGCTGCCTAAAAAGGAGATACAGTATTGGACAAGAACATAAAAGGGCCAAGGAAAGCATAATTACCTAAAGGAGGTGGTTCAGATCTATGGCATTTTTCAAATATCTCAGTAGAAAATAAAAGAAATCTTGCATTACACAATAATTCTTCAAGAGGAGCTTGTTTTTACTCAACAAACAGCTACTCCATGAAAACCTAATGCATCTAATGGTTCTTCTATGCTAGGAAATAAAACACAGACAACTACAAGCTTTAATACAAGACAATGTATCTGCACAGCATAAGACAGGGATGCTGGCCTGCTCCTTAAGCTCTGTAGCTACATCTGTCCCATACATTTCCCCAGAACAGCTGTAGAAGTTCTCAGATAGCATCACTATGACCTGCTTTTGGTTGCTGTTTGATCTAGCTCAGAAACATGAGACCAGCTAGAGTAGAGCTTCCGGCAATAGAGCTAAAACCATCACTGCTGCTAGTGGTGCCTCTGGGGTGAGCCCCAGTGTGCACAGAACAAGCTATGCTCTTAGAGACTTAGAGCATGAAATCCCATTTTAATTTAGGGGCTTAAATCCCATAAACTAGCATATGAATTTGCATTTCTCACCATTGCTTTAACTGACCTGCGTACAACAATTTCTAAGCCTTTCTCTTGAGTGACTTACAAGCCGATATGTAAATAAAAGTTTTCTTTTGTTTTCTCTTATGCAGCATTTATTAATATCTGCAGTGACTTGCCCGTTTAACTAGCTTTGTTAAGCAAACCTGAATTTTATTTTCATAGGCTCTGCTAATCTCAGTTTACCTCAGTGATTGCATGATTGAAACAAATGAAGTCAGAAGGTAGAAGTTTTGCCCTGCAACTACAAAGACAAGAAGTCGGTTCACATTCGAAGCCACTAATTAAACCATTTTTTAAACATGCATTAACGTCTTCTCTTGGGGAGAGTAAGTAATCCAAATTACACTGCCAAAAAACAGAGCATTAAAACAGAAGACTAAGAGAAACAAAACAAGCTTCGTAGTCTGCTTTTCTGAGGACTAACTGCATTTTACTCAGGAACATTTCTTTTCCAGAAGGCAGAAAATAAAAATAAAAAATAATAAAAATACAGTACTCCAAGATCCTCAACTGGAAACCACAGTGATCTTTTGCTTTTCCCTTCACCTAACACTATGAAACTTTTCAAGTATGAGCACAAGTACTCTGAAATTAATAGGAATAAAGAAAATAAAGAGGCTTACTAAATCACATTTACTGGGACAAATTGAAAGGCAGAGCAGCACAGCACTTCACTGATGCGTTGTCAACATTTGTTAGGCAACGGAATGAGGAGAGCAGGAGCAGTGCCTGCTCCCTGCATGCTTCCACGTGCAGCACATGAACCATTACTCAGGCAAGTACAACTGAGCACAGTCAAGTACAAACGAGCGCAAGAAGCACCTGCTTAACTCCACTGTTACAATTTTTACAACAGTGGGTCTTGATAGATACTACAAAGATCTACTTTTCCTAGAGTAGATCCTCAGCCATCACAACTGTTTAATGAGACAAATCCCTCTACTGAAGATGACCAGGTAGAATGGGAGTATCTTGGCCAAGCTCTGCCAAGCTCTTTTAGGAAGTCTCATTTAGGCTGGCTAGGGCGAACATCTCCACATGTTTTTGGAGACTTCTGAGCACACAAGGCATGAGAGACCCAGGATACAGCCACAACAGCATTCTAGTCCGCAACAAACCCAATGCTGAGCACATATTAAGCTGCTTGGGATCAGGAGGGATCCTATTAAAGCTTCTGCCAACGGGACTGCTTGGACACACCAAGTAACCACCGCACGGTGTACGGGAAAACTACGGCCAGGACTTCAGCGCGAGCAGCGCTGCGTGTGCACCGCATCCAGACGGGCTCCTCAGACAGGCCCGGCTGTACCGGCTCTGCCCGGGCGGCCCCGGCCCACCGCGCCCCTCCCCGGCCCAGCACCCGGCACCTCCACGCCGCTGGGCGCCCCCCCGCCCCGCAGCCCCGCACCCCCAGCACCCCAATCCCAGCACCCCCAGCACCCCAATTCCAGCGCTCCCAGTGCCCCAATTCCAGTGCTCCCAGTGCCCCAATCCCAGCGCTCCCAGCGCTCCCAGTGCCCCAATCCCAGCACTCCCAGCACCCCAATCCCACCGCTCCCAGCACCCCGATCCCAGTGCCGGCGCCCCCGGCCTCACGGGTTGCTGCTGCCCAGCAGGAAGAACGCGCTGCCCTCGGGGATCGGCGCCACCTTGGCCTTGGGCGGCTCCTCCAGGGGCTCCCGCCGCGGCCCCCCCAGGCTGTCGCGCTCCCCCCCGGCCTCCTCGTCGCCTGCGGGGACC
>JAYECN010310166.1:0-24306 GCA_035222435.1 Microcambeva ribeirae | reverse complement strand
CACATTAGGAAGACGAGAAATCAAAATCTGACTATTTTCAAAAAGGAGAAAGACCGAGGTATTAGAGAAACCTAGATGAGCAGAGAAGAATATGACCACAAACTAATGGCTTGAAGCTGTAACCTCGCAACACCACGGTAGATGGATTAAACCATGATAAAAGAACACTCTTGTGGCTGTCCTGAAAAGAAAAATCCACCCCTGACTGTCCCAACAGTAGACTGCGCAACTCTAAGTCTTCACATCAAGACACAAATCTATCCAAGACAGCATTTCTATGAATTTGGGACTAAAATAAACTAATAGTTCACTCTTATCAGAAAAGGAGGCCCCTCTCCATCAACTTTTCCATCTCCTTCCTCAACTCCCAAAGCATAAAAGTCCCCTCACTGAGTAAGTTCAGGAAGGAAAGTAAATAAACAAACACCCTAAAACTCAACAGAGTTTTCTGCCAGTGTAATGAAATTAACTCCATCAAGCGTGAGGACCAGCAAATTTCAGTAAGAGCCACATATTAAATCAACCTTGCCATTGCACCGGATCGCATGTTTTTTTTTTTCCCCAAACCCAAGCTCTGGACTACTTACAGAATCAATGTATAAATTAAAAGCCCATGATAAAGGGGTCAGACTAAGCAGCCCCTTCCAGCCTCCAGTTTCATGAGTGTGTCTTATTAAACATGAGCACCGACAAGGACAAGAGTTTTTTGGAAAAACCATTGAAATAAGTAAATAATTAAAAATTATTTACTTTTACTATTACAACTACTTTTACTATTATTTTAATTAAAAAAAAAAAAAAAAAAAAATCTAACGGGAAAAAATTGCCCAGAGTATCGGTATTGCAGAATAACAGGGGCCTTCCTTCCAGCCTGTGATGAGCAGCCTCCCACACCGCAGGGAGGAAAGTGATCCAGAGAATCAAAACCATTTTAATGACAGGGGATGGTAGCTGGATAACAAGCAAAGAAGGAAAAGAGACGAGGCCGACTATGATGTAACGGCTAAAACTGTAAATCAGCTAAATAAATTAATATTTAGGTTACAAAACAAAGTATGAAAGATTAAGAAATAATAATAAAAACAGATCTACTGAGCTTACTCAGCTTTTACTCTATCTTCACAAAACTGTATTGTCTACTCAATGAGGCCACTGGTT
This sequence comes from Microcambeva ribeirae, assembly GCA_035222435.1. NCBI lineage: Eukaryota > Metazoa > Chordata > Actinopteri > Siluriformes > Trichomycteridae > Microcambeva > Microcambeva ribeirae. The sequence goes on along the minus strand of JAYECN010310166.1, from coordinate 23,148 downwards.
GCAAAAAAAGAAATAATAATTAAATTAAGCAATTATGTACCCATGCAAGGTATTTTCAGTTGCACTGCAGAACTTAAACTGCCAAAGACAGCTTAGCGATCTTGAGAGAACAAAAACAAGTATCTCCAAACATGTGCAAATAAAAAATATCTTTTTACAGCTATAAAATCTCTTTCTCAAATAACCAACCAGCCAGATGGATCCCTGCAACCTACAGCTTTGCACCTAGAGCTATTTCCCTTACAATTTCACTACGGGGAGAACTCTTGGTCGACTCTTGGTCAACTGTCTTAAGCTACATACAGCTAATGATAAATAAAAATTAATAGTATTTCTTTCCTCTCAAAGTGAACCTTTGCCCACTCTAAAGTCCCAGCTAAGCAAAACACTTTACAACCTTTTGCAAATCCACAGGAACAGCTTCCCAATGGGGAGTTTGCAGCAGCAGGCACTTCGCTACCTCTTGTGTTACAACTGTCTGGGACTCATCTAAGTTTTCTGGATCACAAGCATTTGCCCAAAAACTCAGGATTTCAGGCTATCCAGGCTGCACCGTGTTGAGTGTGACAGCATTGCCCAGGGCTTGGGAAGCTGCACAATTAAGTGACGTAGCTTTAAGGAGACATTTTAATTGCCTTCGCAAACCGGATGGCTTCCCTGAGTCAGGTCGCAGAGCAGCCCAGATCCAACAGGGGAGGTCCCTATTGCGAATCCTAGGTAGCATCTCCAGCAGTGACAACAGCTCCTCGCCTGCCCGAGCAGGAAAGCCCAGCGGAGCAGACTAATCCCTCCGGAAGAGGATAATGACTAACAGCTGATTCATTCTGAGGGGCTCAGTTCAGCAGAAAACCATGTATAGGGAGGTTTGTCTACTACTTTCAAGTGAATATCATTTGAAAACATATGAATATATATATTTTTATATACAGGCAAGGTTTGAACAAGCATCTGGGCCTAAAGCTAAAAGCAAAAGAGAGAATAAACTAATCCAGGCAGCAGCCTGCTCAAATCTATCCCAGTTACAGGACCTTAGCAGGGAAGTACCTTCATCTACCTCTCCAAAGTAAGTTGATCCATAATTCCAAATCTTTAGAAGAACGATCATATTTTTCCATAAAAACCCCCTCCCTTTCTCACCCCAGTGTGAGGCTGAATAAGGATTTTGAGGATAAGAATTTAAACTGCTATTTAAAAAAAAAAAAAAAAAAAAAAGTCTTAAATCGGGCACTAACAAGACTATTGAAACCAAAGATGTAAATATTTACAGGAAAAATCAGGACATCAACTGCAAACTTAATTACATACCGCAAATGCTTTACTGTTATCCAATTTTAAATGATCTCTTTTCATAGCTCTATATTGCTGAAGGCAGGAACATACTTCTGGCACGATCTAGTGTCTGCTGACATATATATAACCACCAACAGCTTCATTAGTAGCTAAATGTGCACTAGCCTAAATGTTAGAATACAAAATGCCACAACTGGAAAACACAGCTTTGCAATTCAGCCTACAGACTACGAACATGAAAAACTTCTACCTACCTGTCCCAGTCGTCATCTCCAGCTCTTCTTCTCCAAGACCTTTCCGCACCAGGCTTATCAAACTGATCAAAGTCATCATCTGTAAAGAAGAAGACTATATTAAATAATTCTCATTGAAATTGAAGAAGGCTTCTGAAGCAAAGGCTTGTTTTTCTTTTTTTACGCAGACGCTAAAATACCTTTTCTCACTTTCCAATTCACATGAGGAAAAAAGCAGATAAATACTAATGTTTATTAGTATTTGCTTCAGTAACAATAAAGTCACGCAACACAGTTTCCATCTTTTCACTGTTGAGGTGTGAGGCAGACAGAAATAATCATCGGAAAAAAAAAATAAACTCACTGGAAAAGTTTGCCACTGGAGACGATTCCAGCGGCAGGGGTAAGCAAGCAGTTACCCCAGTTACTCCCAAGCAGTTTGGGAGGCAACACGACAGAAGCAGCCAGAGCTCTGAGCTCTAGCTCCCATTGAAACCACTTCCCATTGAAACCGGAGCAACCTCAAATCCTGTGCAAGGCGGGAAAGGGGGCAGCAGCCTGAACCAGAGCATGGAAGCCAAACACAGGACACCACTGATCTTCTCAGCTGGGACATTACAAGGGGGACTCCATATATACATTTTCCTGACTGTATTCGTATTTAACTGAAATGCACATTTTTAGTGATAGAAATTCAAAAGGGGGGGAAGGAAGGGATTCAAAAGTGAAAAACTTAGATTTGGCAACATCACTAAACCAGGTTTCAAACCAGAAATTACAGGTATACAGAGGTGTGAAAATAAAAAGGGCTCACTATGAATTATGGTGCAATAAAAGTAAAATGTGTCAGCTTTTCTCTTTGGTAGTAGCACACAGCAATTCCCCTTCATCACAGGGGACCACATACCAGCCATTTACATTTTAACCAATTTATTTATGCTAACGCCATGGAAACAAATTGGTAACTTGCAGTTCTCCATTCAGATATCATCTCTATATCACAAGCTCCTCCACTGCAAACCCTATTCCACCAACAGAGGAAAGACAGACAGATATTTAAGAATTTACTGTCTTCCTCTTAAACTCTGTCCTCCTTTCTGGTCTCTTAAATACCTAACCCATCCACCCCTCCAAAAAAATAGGACAAAATGAAAAGTCCTTTCAGCCACTCAGAGCTGTGCTGCAGGGATGCTCTTTGTGCATGCCCACTTGGCTACAAACAGGCCCCAATATCCTGCAGTGTCATTATCCTCACAGCTGAATTGCATTGATCCAGTGCAGTCATCATCCAATATAGTCTCAGGAGATGTGACTGGTTTTGAACCAATCCAAATCAGGACTGTTCTCATACATACTAAGGTAACTCAAGGCTGTAAGCAACACGAGGCAAGCAGTGATATTTCCAGCTGTGTCTGTTCACCTGCAAAAAAAAAAAAAAAAAAACGTAATTTTGCATCTTGGGCACTCTCATGACGACTACAGAGAGCTCTATGACTATAAAGCAGTACAGCTTGAAGACAAATCTTAGCTCTACAGTAATCCAAATTCAGCACACATTTCTTACATAGATGGACCTTCACTTCAGCTAGGTTTAGAATCTAGAAACCAGAAGGCTACGTGACAAACCTCTTGATCAGCAGACACTTCCCTTCAACGCAAAGAATCTTTGCTCAGTATAATCCACAGCACTTCCCTGGCCAGACACATAAGCTCCACTGACTTAGAAGTGCTTCAGCTTATTACTACTGCTAGTAAAGAAGTGATATTAAAAGGGGGACCCCACTTTTGATATATTTCTAGGCTGGATCTGTACAGTTCTCCAGGAAGGGACAACACCAGTTCCGCATCTGGGAACCCCTGGCACGAGCACCCATTTCCAGCCTCAGGATACCCAACCAGCCTCAACCAAGCAAAGTTTCTTTTATAATCTCTGAACTTGCAGGTATTTTTCTTTTCCCTCTACTGTTCTATTTAGTAATATTGGAAAACACCAGAAATAAACACCACTTGCCACAGCATCTTCTAAAAAGCACCAACTGATTTGGAAAGTTGGAAAGACTAGTCTTGTAGGAGGAACCGAAGGAGGAATCCACAACTTGGCTCTCTGCAGCGCTAAGGAAAATCACGGCACTCGCACAGCCTGGGAGCTGTTCTTAGCCGAGTCTGTCTCCCTGGGGCAGCAGCAAAGCCCTAGGGACTGCCAAACAGCCCCTGTTTCCCACACTACAGTGTTTCCACTTACTTTCTGCTTATCCCAGCCTAGCACTGCAGAGCTGTAAGCTTCTCAACAGCTTCTGTTGTTGTTGTTTCCTCAGTTATGTGCCAGGAACTGTTAGATTCTGCCCCCCCTCGCTTTACAAGAACGGATCACCCAGGCTAGAAATCCACAGAGCACAAGCTGCATTTCGTCCCTGGCTGCGCTGATGGGAGCTTCCAACTCTCCAGGCACCTTCTCAAGAAAACCTTCCCTCATTATTTGCTATATGAAATGGGAGATCTGCGCCACAGCAATCCCTCTCGCCAAAGCCTCCCGAGCGTAGGAGCTGAATCAGTGGCGTAACCGCAGAGCAGAGCTTTGCTGTGCCCTACAACGCTACCAGTGCGGCCTAAAAAGGCAGCCCTGCATGGCAACTGTTGCTAAGACAGAGTATTTTCCTACAAGGAGATGCTCAAGACTTCCCAACTCGGAAAAAAAACACTCGAGGACTGCATTGATCTTCTTACAAACGCACCGGAAAACCTTCTGTAATGCGGGCTCCAAGCTGCCCCATAAACCTCCTTAACTGCTCTAAATGTTGCCTTTTAATTCATTCCAACATTTTGCCCCTGTGAATACCAGACATACTATGATTTTTAGGTCTCAAAAAAGCACATTGAGGATTTCTTCTTTTCTGCAAGAAGGTGGAGAAAAGTTGTTTCCTGCAACAACGATCTTTCCAGTGGGTAAAAAAACATCATTCCTTGAGAACCCAACAGGTCTTTTAACAAAGTAACTGATAAGCGCACTGATTCTGGCTGAACAGAAAAAGGAGGTTAAAAGAGATAAAAACCAGAAAAGTCAACTTCCTGCCACTTATCTTCGCTTTGATTTAATAATGAACATAACCAGTTCCACGGTGATCCATCCCATTCCCCAGCATCATTTTTAAAACACCCAACAGAACAACTTGACAGTTTTTCAAGCACAAGTTTCCAGATTAAAAAAAAAAAAATCTTCCTACTAGCTTATCTGTATGTAGTAGTTTATTTGCCCAGAATGCTTGACCTCATATTTCACTGCAAGAAGTTTCACAAAAAAAAAAACCAAACAACAAAAAAACCCACACGTATTATATAGTCTGGATTTCCAAAAACTGAGTGTACAAACAAGAGCCCTATTCTGTTTTGAACTGCAGTTTTGTATCACTTACTGTGGAATACAGAGGAGGGATAACAGCTTTCTAGAGTAACAGCCAAGTCTGAAACATAAGACAGCAAAAGTACCTGTGCCATTAGTGCTAGCTGAATAAAAACTTCCCTATTGGTGGGAAATGTTGAGGCTTGGGGATTTTGTTTGCTTTTCTAGTGTAGAAGCAAATGGGAACTTTTGAACCCGAAACTGTCATTTAAACATAACACGTTATGAAGCACAGTACGAATCTCGCCTCGTTTATTACAGGCAACCAAGCTCTCTATTTATATGACGAGACTCATCTTCACTCCTACTTCTTCACTATACATCAAAAAAAAAAAAAAAAAAAAAAAAAAAAGAAAAAAAAAGTGCAAAAGCACACTGTACACAGACATAAACTGCACAGCTTATGTGTTTAGGGACAGACATCACATAGGCTTTATATTGGTACCCACACAATCCTTAAGAATTCAGTAACTTAGTCCCTGCAACAGCATATTTCTAGGGTTTATTCTGAATTACTCCCACAGGAAAGTGTTTTGCTTTCTCAAATAAAGGAATAAAAACTAATTTCTATAGGAGACGAGATGTTTTTGTCTTTCTAGAGAGTTTGCCATGAGGCAAATCAGGCCAGTAACCATAAGCAAAAATGGAACAAATTTTGATATGCTACCAAGAGGCTCTCCTCGTGATCACTCCTAGAAAGAAACCTCTCTCCTCCTTTTTGGTTTTTTGGAAGGGGTGTGGGAGTGGTAAGGAACCCTCAAGGCATTCCCAAAGTCTGCTTTGGATATGAAAGAATATTTGTTTTCAAAGGAAAAAATTAAAAAAAAATTAAACTCATGATGCCTGCTGCTGAACAGCAAAGTCCAAGGGTTCAAATGAAAACCAAATGTCATTCCCAAATGACTCTGGGCACTGATCACAAAACTCAACTCTCCAGCATCATTCACTGCCACCACAAACCGTAGTTCGAAGCAAGGCTGGTACCACAGCAGAAGGCCAGTCAGCTCCGATTGCATTTGCTGCTCAGAGGCTTTTGCTGCTGTTGTCGAGTCACTGAACCTTTCAGTTCCAGACAAGGTGTTCCACAAGAGCGAAACTCGGAGATCTAACTTTTGGCAAAACTAAGCACACCTTAACTTCTGTAAAAACACAACCAATATTCAGGTTGTATTTAATTCTGGTGACCAGAAGTGAGAGAATATTCAGAAGAACACAACTTCTAGCAAAAACTTTTTGAAAAACAGAAAGATTTTAAATGATTCTGCTTAAAAGCAAACCTGCCTGCCACAAGTTGTAATGCTTTTTGGCTCTAGTCCATAGCTGATACAATATCCCATGACCACGTACTTGTATTTCAAGAATTATACACTCTACAGGTCTTTGGCATTTAGGAGTTTCAATAGAGGCACCCTCTGATGTAACTATAAGCAACAGTGACCAGTTGCATCAGGCTGCCTGATTAACTAGGCTGCAGTGCCCAGAGAGACCAAAACACAGACAGAACTTTACCCACTGCAGGGATAAAAAACAGTTTATTTCCAGGTCCTGCAAGATGCTGTGCAGTAACCTGAAGCAAGCCAAATTCCACTTCAGGCAGACTGGAGAATTTCCACTGTGCCTCTGAACTGCAGCATGACTGGCAACGTGCCTGCACTCCTGGTGAGCACGGGACTTTTTTCCCCCAGCAAGTTTATGAGCAGCAACACAAAATGCTTTGAAAGTCTTACAGCTTAACAGTCCTAAAAGGAGGCTCTGCATGGATGACGCTTGGAAGGTTCATCTCTTCTCCCTACTATTTCCCGAGTTCAAACCACATGCGATGCTGGCGAGGAGCACAGTGAAGCCAGACTATCTTCCTGCCAAAACACGGAGTGCTTTGGGAAGTGAATGTTTACTCAATTTGCATCTAATATTAAACAGATTCAGAATAAACCCACCCTGTCCACAAGGACAGAGGCAGATGAAAAAGAGATAAAAATGTAAAGATACCACCAAACGAAAGTGACTTCACTCAACACCATCAAATTTCCCCAGTAATGGCAGCCCTGAGGTCACTTAAAATGAAATTAAACTGATGACAACTTAAGTTCAAACTGGAGAAATGACACAACAGCTTCAAGGGTAGAAAGGCAGCCATTCAGCTACTCTCACCAGAGGATTTTGGGCAAGAAGATGGGAAAATGTCAAGGTGGAAACCTCTCCAGCTCTTCCTTTCCCTATCCCGTATCATGACCTGGCAAAGCTCATGACTTCCAACCCAGGATATCTGCATTCAAAATCTTTTAAACTACTGATGTTGTTCAGATCTGAGCTAATCGGGAAGGAGTAACAAATACAGCAGCCTTTGCTCACTGAAGCTCCTGCTTCAGCAGTGACAGTTCAGCGATAGCAGATCCCTAACAGCCACTGTAAGAAACGCTCCTTGCTACATTTTAATTATCATTCTGTTTAGCTCCCCTTGCATCCACGCCTCACGAACAAGATTAAACACAGTCAATTTCACCAAGAAGAAATCTCAGCAACTACACAACATTACATTATAACCGGTTAACTTGAGATTCAGCATGCTGGCTTGATTAAAAATTTGAGAATCATTAACTGCAGTAAGAGACCAATGAGTGACTATCAGCCCTCCAAGACCACCATCCTCCCTAGCACACGTGCCCTGTATTTGAATACAACCACTCTAAAATAAGCAGCAAGTTGAATCAGGCTGCCTGGCAAAGGAGCTTGTGAACTAACACAAACTTACAGACAACTTCTGAAGAACCTAGAGCCCACCCCTTGGGAACCTTCCAGTTTATGCTCGGGAATCCTCTCACCGAAGCAGTCTTTACCCCCATTCTTAAAACGCTGCATCTACACAAAGATCTGGTCACTGATGTTTCCCAGGAGCCTAAGAGATTATTAACGACCAACAAGCCTACAAACACTGCTTGATTACAGACCCTCCAGAAAAATCACCTTCCTTCCTCCCATCAGTTGTACTTCAGATGTCCAGCATACACAGCCACTTCACTTTTAAGCCCTGCATCCAACTCTTACAGCAAGTTTTAACTTCAATCTCTGTCTTCAAAGCCAAAGCTGCCTCACCTTGTCAACTGTCACCTTCCAATGAAGTCAGCTTAAAATTCCAATTATTTTTCCAAGAACTTCTTTGTTTCTTTACCAATCATCAATAACAGCCTTTTCTATTCGAACCAAAAATGAAAGGTTGCTATTATCTCCATATTTTAAAGCATTTTTTTTTCTCTCCCCAAAGGATCCAGCTGAGTCTAAAACATTACTAAACAGCTAAAACTTTAACTAAGCAAAACTGTCACTGATCTAAGCTGTGAAATCAGAAGGCCTTGGCCTTGTTGCCTTTTTTGTTTGTTTGTTTTTTGGATTCCTGTTTTTCTCCGCCTTTCTGTTACTACTATTGGCTTTTACTAGCAGCCCATTTCCAGAAAGTGTTGAATATTTCATTTGTGTAAATCCCACTAAGAACCTAGCATTTAGAAGTTAGCTTCAACAATTTCAACGAGGACTTTTCCTTGTCTAGCTAAACGGAGATAAAAATGTGTGTGACATCTCCAGGCTCTTGCATTTACGCAGATGTTGCTTGGAGAACATTTAGATTCAAACTACAGCTCCTGTTTATGCAGGGCAATGATCATATTTAATTAACCACTGCTTAGTGATAAACAAAATGTTAACTCTGAACAAACAACTGCCTGTGCCCACTTAGTGCAGAGGGATTCTGATTCACAGTGGGGCCAAATGGTGTTCACAACAACAAAAACTAGCCCAGAAACTGCATTTTATCATTTAGTCCTGAACATTGTCTGCTGCACACGTTTATATGGGAAAGGATACAGCCAAGTTTTTAACCTCAGAACCAAAATGCTTAGAAAATGACACTTTCTTTAAAATGCTCTGCCCTCATAACACTAAAGGAAACTTCTGGATATAAAACACAAGCCTGGAAATATTTTCACGGTATTTAAATGCAACCTATGTGAACCACAGAAACTAACACAAATGTTTTTGTAAAGTATCTCATCGTGATATTTTTAGCACTATAAAATCAAGGCTCCATATTACCAATTATTTACTATTTTACAATGTCTCCATTCTCCGTCTTTCCCTAAAAACTCCCCAGGTTTTGAGAACTCCTTGCCAATATTTATATGAAGTACAAATTTCATACTAATTGCGTTTACGAGCTTTGTTACCAACCCAGCTAACAAAGGCAAAGGCCTGATCGCTATGGTGCGTGATCCCACGGCCAAAGTATTCATCGTGACAGCCAGTTAGAGAAAACCACTGCCCCAAATCACCCCCGCCTTTCGCGGGGGACAAAGGCAACACGGCTAAGCGACAACTCGGGAACGGATCGCGCCCCTCTCCCGCCGCCGCCGCCACCGGGGCCGCGCCGAACTGACGAGGGTCTCGTCAGTTTCAGGCGCAGCGGCGGCCGCCGCGCGGAGGCCTCGGCAGCGGGAACGCGGCCCTGCCTGCCCCCCGCCGAGTGCCCCCTTTGGGAGCCCCGCTGCTGGCGGCGGCAGGGGCGCGACCTGCCCCGCCGCGTGCGGCGCGCCCGCAGCCTCGCTGCCCGCTCGGGGTCACCCGAGCGGCTCCGGAGAGGATTGGGAGCGCTCAGAAAGCACCTTGACACCAGCCGTTTCCCTCTCATCACGGCAGCACTGGACGCTGGTGTTAGGATTGTGCCTTTCCGCTGTCTCTTGGGAGAGCGAAGCCACTTTGTTCGATGTTCCTGAAGCCCTTTTGCTATTAAAGTGTGATGTTCCTGCTTTAGATACCCCCTATGTTACGCCTGGCACTTCACCAGCTTCTGCCTAAGAGCTTTCTCTCCCACACAGCCATGACTTGCATGGTCATGGCTGTTGTACGCCCTGCTTGTGCTTACAGGCACTCTGGGCCTGTTAAAATCACCTCAAGAGCAAACAGGGTTAGAAGGCAAAGTACTTGTTGGCCAGTTAGAGATAGTCGGTGAAAACTAAGAGGTGCAGCCAGGAACTCAAGTTACGTTTTGGCAAGATTGCACAATGAGCGTGCTCCTGTGGCTGCTGAAAATGGCAAAACAGTAACTGAGGGTAATCGGTGAATGAAGGACCAGCAGATTGCTGGTGGCCGGCAGGGCTGGAGCCCGGCTCCCCTTGTGGAGCAGTGAGCTTTGTGGTGCAGGGCTGTCTGCAGAGTGCCAGGCCCCTCTGTAGGAACAACTTTAAGGGGCTCCTTCTGCGGGTTTCTTACTGGAGGCATCCCAGCTTTTTATAAACTGATGCAGAAGGTGGTTTCCTGCAAAGGGGCATTGCTAGGAAGATGGGGAGATGCCTTAGGGGAGGCTGCACCTTGGTGCAGTTTGCTCAGAGAGCTGTCAAGCCCTTGAGGAGGGAAGGCTGTAGTTGGGGAGCGGTCTTGCCATGTTGAACTGTCACTTTCTGACAGGACTGTGCCTGAAGGATGGGGATAAGAGCAGGAAAGCTCACACGGGCACTGATGGGGCTGTTCCGGATCATCATTATAACCAGCATTATAATGTTGTTCCTTCTAGTTCACCTGTAACAGCTCCAGATGTCCACTTGCCCCCTTAGAAAGGACCCTGCCTGCCTTGTAACACTCTTGCTTCTGGACGGCCCTTTTAGACAAGGTTGTAGCACTCGCCCCTCTCCCTGGGTGTGCCAGACTCACTGGAGGTCAGTGTGTTTGCTAGTTCAGGAATCTGTTAATAAAATCGAAGAAGGCAAGACCTTCTGTGCCAGTCTCCACATAAAAAGAGGCTGGAGACCTGGGAGCTGCAGGTGTCAGTTTGCAGAGCGCCTTTCTGGGGACTTCCTTGAAACAGCAGGACAGTGGGACTCGATAGTGTGGGGCCTCTCAAAACTCTTGTGTCCTAGCCCAAGAGGGGTTCCTGCCCCCCTCTGCAATGCTTAAATAAGCAAAATGGCCCTGTCGAAGCTGTTGAGAACAGATCATGCAGAGGCCTCGCCAGGAGCTGCTTCCTGCCCCTTCACAGCTTGAGCAAAATAGGCTGAGCAGCATAAACGTGTGGGGAGAAACTGTTGAGCAGCTCGGTGGTTTAAGGGCATTTAATCTTGACAAAAGCTCTGCAGTGTCTAGATGTTGCTCTAGACCTCTCCTTGGAGAGGATGAGGCAATGGAGCGCTTCTGGAGTAACCTCTTTGGGAATGCTCTGGAGGTGCTGGCAAATACCTTGGTGGGCTTTGCCATCTCCCAGGGTGCAGGTTAGGAGATGACAGTTCACTGGCAGCTGTTACATTGTGGAAAATACTACAAGTTGTGTTCTAACCTTTCTAAACTGCAGCCCGTGATGGAGGGCGGCACTGTCTTTTAGACCCTATTCACATGCACGAGCAGTGTGTAATCAGAGGGACTTGGTCACGGTCCCGTCCAGAATTTCTTGGGAGGCAGAACAAAGGCTAGGGACTGGAGGCCGCAGCGAGTATCTGTTTACAATAAACTTGCTGCTGGCATCAATGATTAAAGACTGATGGCTGCTTCATCTTGTCTGTCTTGGGGAAAACCTCGCTGTCATTAAAACATTTCTCCTAGCTGCCTAAATGTGGCACTTCCGAGGCCTGCGGATCCCGGGTGCTGCATGGCTTTGGACAAACAGTCCTCAGCTCAACTTCCTGGTCTTCTGCTGAACTTTGCGCTCGCTGCCTGCTGACGGAAAGCGTGTGTCATGGGAGACTGCTGTTCTCCAGAAAGCTCCTGTCAAACCCTCGGGCAAAGATGACTTTTTGCAGGCGGCAATTCAAACTTAGCATATTATCCTTCCTCTTGTTGGTGAGAGCGAGCAGCTTTCTCCGTCTTATGGCGAGAAGGATTTGAAAGCCTCACTCGCTGCTAGCACCTCCCTGCCTTGCTGCAGATCCTCCTCCAGCGTGTTGGCTTTTCTGGGTACTAAACATAACTTGTTTATATAAATAGAGAGATAGTTGAGGGATAAATCACTATTTGCACCATTTCCAGGTGGCTGGGGGAAGGTTGTGCTGCACAGCTCGCACTCGGGGTGCTTTATGAAGGGTTCTTGGAACTTCAGCGCTAGTGACTTAAGCCTTTAGATCGAGGAGCAAAATTCACTGGCCTCAGGAATGACCGAGTGGCTTTTCAGGAGAGAATACCAAGATTAACCTGAATGTGGTTTGCTGGAGACCCCATGTGCAGTTGAAGCTGTTCACTCAAATTCTAGCGGGTTGGTTCAGCCTTATTTTATTTATTAATTTTACTTCTTAGTCTTCCTTAGTTCAGGAAGTAAAACTGAAATCACCAAAACCTTGTAGCTTGTTCTCATTTTCCTTCAGTTAAAAAGGCCTTATTCTTAAAGCTGCATCTACCATCACAGCAGTGTAAGAGCTTGTTTGTTTTATTTTAATTCCATAAACTTTTTTTTAATTCTGTAAGCTTAAATAACAATGTTCTACTTAAACCTGGATCAATTCAGGGAATTTAAATTTCAGTCTTTTGTGTCTGGGGAAACTAGGTTTCATGACACTCAGCATCTGTTTTTGAGGTATAATAAACCTAGTGGTAACTTGATAAAACTCTTCTTAGTGATGCCATAACCAGGCTGGCATTGGCCCTGCTTTTGGATAAGGGCAGACCAGGTGGTTTAAGTTACATGTTTTTTTTTTTTTTTAAATACCAAAGCCCAAAGTGAGGGAAGGTCTCACCAGCAAAGATGCATAAATGAGGCTGCTGGGTTTTTGTTGCTTAACTTAAAACAATAGCACTAGGCATAAGCCCTTAACTGTTTGCCTTTGAACAATAAATGCCTGCATGTAAAATAGGAGACTTGGGAGCAGGACATATCTGCTTGGCAGCTGCTCCTAACACTAACAGGAACAACCAAGAGGAGGACAAGGTACCCAGTGCTTTTTGGGGGAACCTGAATCTCCACTTTGAAGTGAGGGGAAGCTCTTAAGTGAACTTGTAGCTGGGGCTTTAGCTACACTGGTAAGGGGCTTAGCTTTTTCCACTGACATGAGCAGGGAAATGTTGGTGAGGACAATGTAGCTGCAGTACTTGTGGTTTTACCATTCTTAAGGGAATTATAACATGTGGCAGGCTCTGCTGCTTTCAAGTGTACTAATGCTGCTACAGGTACTAATTTAACTTTAGTATTGCCAAAAACATTTAGTTTTGCAGGGAACTAACATCTGAAAATTGTTGCTTAACTGTTCATCAACCTGATGAAGTAAAATGAGCCATTCAGGAGCTGTCGCCTGCAGGGTTGTGTGTTGGGCAGGGGGTTCAGGCTGAAGCTCCTCCGAGGGCTCTTGCACCTGGCTCTCCGGATGATGGCATTAAGTTTCTCCCTTGCTCCCAGGGCAGGGGGTTATTAGCAGGGAGTGGGTAGGAAATGATTTAAATGCCCCTTGCTCTGGTCGCTGGGATGCAGCTGCTCATCTCTGTGTGATGGTGACTCTGCAGAGGCAGGATGAGGAGGGAATGGTGGTGGCTGGTGCTTCAGTGCCCTAAAAGGGGTGCTGGGTCCTGAAGCCTCTTTCCGTGACAGCACCCGTGGCCTCACATCTCCTGCTGCGGCCCTGCCAGGGTTTCTGCAAGCGAGACCACAGGAAATGTGCAATGGTTCTTGAAGCGAGCGGAGGGGAAGCGCTCGGGGCTCCGCATTGAGGCAAGGGCTTCAGCTGCTGCCTGTCTGCCTGTGCCAGCCCGGGCAGCACCCGCCTGTGCTGCGGCACCAGCAGGAAAGATCTGGCCAGATCATATCTCAAAACTGAAGCTGGGTTTCGTCATGCCTTCTTTCCCCCATGTTCGTTGGGGTAGTCGCTGTCACAATAGTAAAAACCCTCTTGCCTCGCATTGCTATATGACTTGACAGATGGGTTCTGATGACCTTAAACTGCTAAGCATTCTTGCAGGGACTTTGATTTTTCAAATACCTTGATTGCTTTTACCTGCACGCTGTGGGGGCAGCTTGCCTTTCTAAGGATTAGCTCATTAATTGCTCATCTACCCCTTTTACCTTGGCTCCAGCCTTGAGAGAAGTGCTGCAGAAACTGGTGAAGGCTTCAGCTGAGCCTGTTCTTACAGCTGGGGCCAGCCAAAAGGACAGTCATGCAGGTGCTTGCACCGAGGTGGTGGAAAGCCCTGTTGTTGGCCCTCTGCTTGGCTCTTGCCAGCTGCAGGATGGATGCAGCCTCCTAGCTGGATTCCTGCCAGACCGAGTCAATGGCAGTGCTAGGGAATAGCAGGTGAGGACAGGTGGCTGTAGACATTCAAGCTTTGTCTTCTCCTGTGGCCAGGGGGCCTAGGAGCGTGTCCCTTGTGAGCTCCTGTGCTTCCGTGATTCTGGGGCCAGAGTCTGGACTGGCTCTGGCTCACATATATAGCAAGCAGAGTAACTTGCTTAAGTAGCTTTTTCACTACTGTTTTCCCTGCTCTTTGCTATTAGGCTGCAAGATTTGTCCTGTTGTGACTAACACAGAATCTAGCATTTTGCTAATAGCAAAATCCTCACAGATTTTTGAGCAAGTGAAGAGTTTTCCCTCTGCCTGCAGGAGAGATCAAACCCTAGGAATCAGCAAGGTAGCTCTAAGCAGCCTCCACAAGATGCCAGTGCTTCAGCACTGATCGGGACAGCGCTTCCTTGTTGGTCGACGGTCCCTGTCCGTGCAGGGAGAGAACATGCCACTTGGGAGACCACACTTGTCCTCTCAGTGCTGAGAGCAGCTCAGCATTAAGCACAAAACCCAGGATTCTCATGCCTGTGACCATGACTGTAGAATTCCCAATTTCCCAGAGCACACATGTTTTTCTCAGCCAGCAATGGCAAGCTTTATTTTGCCCACTAAAAGGTGAGTGGAGCCCGTGCTTGCTCTGGGCTGACAAGTCCATCATGGAAGGTGAACGTTCTTTTTGCTTTAGGAGGCCACCAAACTTGATGGCCAAATATCTGTCTTTAAACTGCGTATGACACTGGAACATAGATTTGGGCTACTTAAACTGCTGAAGCTGTTTAGCAAGGCCTAGAATTGGCTATGCCACAGAAGGGCTGTTGTAGGACTGTATTGCTCTTGCTGGTAGTGATATGTCTCTTGTGTAATTTCATAAAGTTTCTAGCTTAGAAAAAAATCTAGAAAGCCTCAATTCTAGAAAAATGCTGCGTTCAGAACATGATCTCTGCACTTTGCATAGAAGGTAAACTTGGTGTATTGTGAAAGCTTTAAAGTGCATAGAGAAGCTCAGAGTTGCAGGTGACTATTTCCCAGTAGTAAATTCATTCAACCAGCTCAAAATGTACTAATAAACATCGTTACAATGAATTTGCATCTCAACAGTAGTGTTCATTAAGTGACATATAATTTCTTTTCTTCTGCAGTGACTATTTATTCAAGCTACTCCTGATTGGAGACTCCGGTGTTGGGAAATCTTGCCTTCTACTTAGGTTTGCAGTAAGTGATCATGCTTGAAAACTTCATGTAGAAGAGCTGTCGAGGTTAGCCACAGTGCCTTTGCTGAAAGACCTAGGTGAAAGGGCTGATGCGTGTCAGGAGTTGGTATATCAGGAATAATTAATATTTCATTAATATTCCACAGCCCTCCAGTCTTGTGCATTTGTTTCCAGATAAAGTATTAGTTCATGAATAATAATGGGAAGAAATGATATCAAGAAAATGTCTGATTAAGCTTACTTCTCATTTTCCTGGTACTTGAGAACAAGGTATGTTAATTTAAGTCCCACCATTACCCTGGGGGATGCATGATTATCTCGAGAAGAAGAACATACTGGAAAACTTTGGGTATCCACTTGTGCTCATTATTATTCCTGAAAGTGCATCTGGGTAAGAACATGATCAGTTATTAGCTCACTAGAGTATTTTCAACCAAATAAAGCTTGAAGTCTTTGCCAAAGAGGCCTCTCAACTGTGAGGTCTGAAGGAGAGGTAACTAAATATTCCGGGGTTAGTAGGAATATTGGCAGCTGCTGTTTCTGGAATGTCACCTAAGTGACACAGTACATGCTGTGGCACAGCACATTTGGGACTAGCCCTTCCTGTGGTCAGAAGGCTCCTGGACTGCTTCAAGAGATGCCTCCTTGAGTGCCAAAGCCACTGCTTTACAGCATGACCTATAGGGATGGGAGCTATAGGTGCTGAGCATCACCCAAATACTTGAATTCTTAACTGGCCTGGCTTGACCGGGTCACTCTGCAGATCCCTCGTGAGCTACAAAAGTGAATCAGTAGCTCTAGGAAGATTTAAAATGGTCTGGTGGTTCTGGAGTTCCATTAACTCCATCTACATCTATCCCAAAAGGCAGCTTTATGCTGCCGTGGGAGCAGTGAAGGAGGCATGGGATGAAATTTTGATGCTACTTCAAAATAATGACGGCAGGCTCACATATTAAACAGTTCCTATAGGTACCTCTGGAAAGGACCTGTTTTGTTCCATGTTATTCATATAAAAGTTAAGCAGCTGTATGGGCAGAGGGACAGGAGTCCAAGCTGTTAGAGCTGGTGTTCGTGCAGTGTTGCTGGTGCCCCACAGATCAACACCCAAACCAGCATGAACGTGACGGGCCTACCCAGCAATAGCGACCTGGCAGCAGCAGCTCTCCCAAATCAACTGAGCCTGTCTGCCTTGCACACACTTTTGTATTAATTTTGACTTCATGTGAATCATCCAACTCTTTTTTTTTTATACTACCAGCTTAAGTTTTGCTTGGTTTATCTGGTGTTTCTTCAACTAAGTAGCTTTTTTGCTTTATTAATTTGATTTTCTAGCTAAGCAATTGTCCTTTGACATAAGGAATTACCTGAGCATTCACTCAGCTATGTTCTGCCTGCTGCAGGTCAAACCATACGAGGTTTCTCAAGCATATGCTTTTGAGCATTTAAATATTAGGGAAGTCATGTCATTGTCATTCAGGAGGGCTTAGTGCTTAGGCTTGTTTGTCCCGATTCCTTCAGGGAAATGTGTTAACTAAGGTGCTGTCTTTCATTCACAATGCAAGGAAATCCCTTGTTCTCCTGGGAGCTGTTGGTTACGTAAAGCTTTGTGATATATTGTTGTCCAAAGCTCTGTGTTGCCCCTGTTGAGGGAATAAATGTCCTTCATGGCAGCAGGTTAACAACCCCTAGCACAGGCTGATGCAGAACTTCCTGTGTGCCTTAAGGCCCAGTGGAGATGTGGTCAGTTCTGTGCAGACCCTTAAATTTGTGCAGTGCATGAGGAGCTCAACACAGGTATCCAAACTGTAACCCTAAACTTGGGCAGTAACCAGCTGTGGTAGCAGAAGATCTGAATGTCAAGTGCCTTATTCCTGCCTTTCTCCTAGGATGACACGTACACAGAAAGTTACATCAGCACAATTGGTGTGGACTTCAAAATCAGAACTATAGAGCTAGATGGGAAAACGATCAAGCTTCAAATAGTAAGTAATATTTTTTGACTCCTGGGTAACTCAACTACTAATAGGTGTGAATATAAATCTGAGTTTCAGCAGGCTATCTTTGTACTTTTAACCTATCATTGAAGCATAGGTAGTAACTTCTAAGCTAAGCAGCTTGTGCCCATCTGCAAGATGTCTCCTGACCTCTCAGCCCTTTAAGGGCATCTGTCAAGACTACCTCCCTGAAAGGGTAAACTGCCTGCTAAGAATTTCTTTGGGAGGAAAGTCTAAGTATTTAAAAGGAGGTGTGAGCAGTGAGATGAAGAGGGTAGGGTTGTGTGTTGGCATGTTCTTGGATGAAAAGATGAACTGGTGGAATTCTACAGCACTTAACAAGGTTTTGTAAAAAGGGAAGACATATCACTGAAGTGCCTGAATTCCTCAGCAGCTGTGTATAGCAGTCTGTGCTGTGAAAACTGACATAAAAGCTTCTAACTAGCCTTTCCACCCTAGCCCTGGCTGGTGTTTTCTGGTCCCCCTCTTGGCCCTCTGCTTGGGTAAGCAGAGGGAGACTTGGCAGCTCCAATTTTGAAGCCCTGCAAGAGGATGACGTGTGTGTAATGAAATCAAATATATGAGCGAGGTCACACAATCCTGGTCAGCCACAGCTTCCAGCCCAAGGGCTCCTGGGCCTCAGGGCGGTGACTCAGGGATTCTGGCCTTGCTGTTGTGGAGCAGGGCTCCAGTTTACAACCAGGAGGCTGGTTAGGAGCCTGCAGACCTATCCTGGATCTGGAGGGGCCCACCAGGAATGCTGTCACTCCTGAAATTCTGCCTGGAAGACTGTTTTAGAGAGGCAGGTCTAGCCCTATTCCTGATCTGGCTCCAGGAACAGAAATGGATGTTAAGGTAGCTTAACCAGGGAAAGCAGAGACTGCCAGGCGTTTGGGTGAGCTGCTTGGCGGAGAAGGAGGTTAAGCACCGGAGATCCTTGATGCTAATTCCTGGTGGGAGACGGGAGCAGAGAGACTTGCTTCAGAAGTGTTACATTTCATCCTCTGAGGAGGGTGTTGCTTTTAAACACTTTGACAGCAGCTTCTGTACCAAGGAGGTTAAAGGGAGTGAAACATTAGATACCTCTACCCCTCTGATGTGTATTTACAGATACAAAAATGGCTTCTGTTTGGGTCAAAACTACATAAAAACTGCTTTCAGTGACATCTTACATGTTCAAAACTGCACAGATGAGCAGTTCCAGAAAAGCTCCTACAGTTCAAAATACTCCTTTCCTGCTCATCTGAAGTCTCCCTTGTAGCTGTGGTTTCAGAGCCCCTCCTTCGGGTGTGCCTTGCGAAGGGCAGCCCTACGGTTGTGTTTCTGCGAGCTAATGTGCAACTGCAGCAACTCATCCTGTTTGTCTTGTAGTGGGACACAGCGGGACAGGAGAGGTTTCGAACTATCACTTCCAGTTACTATAGAGGAGCTCATGGCATCATAGTTGTGTATGATGTGACAGATCAGGTAAGTGTCAAGCCTCTGCTACAATATATGTGCCCCATATGGCCACAAAACCTGCGGTCTGTTGCTTTTGCATGACACAGGATTCACCACACAGGAGTTTTGGAGTTGATTATGTTCTCCAAGCTGCATTAGGTTTTATCAGGCTAAATATATTCTGATTTCTGTGTTGGAGCTAAATATAGATATCAAGGGACCACACCAGGATTTGTGAGTCTTGTTTTTGTTGCATCTTAACCCAAAACTTCTGTGAACCCTGGCCAGCCTGCATTTGTCAGCAGGAAGTCTGAATTACTGCGCAGGGTTTTGAGAGACTTCTGAAAGTATTTGAACTTAAGAATTGGCTTCTGAAATGGAAAATCTTCAGTGTGTGTGTGGGATATAACTGAGCTGGTGTTTTCTGAGGAGGAATCCCTTCCAGGATCCCTGGCGTGGTAGTTCTGTTTGGGATACAGTTCCTTGAAGTAACAGAAAAGGATCAAGCAGGTTTTGTCGCAAGCTCCAGCATCTACTTTGTGTGGTGGTTTTACATTCCTAGAGCCAAAGGTTGTCCCAGTGTGTCTACAACCAGTGTGTCTTTCAAGAGCCTGGAATTCTTGCTCTGCTTCCAGCTATGTGCCATGTCCTTAGCCTTTCCTACCGGAGGAGTCCCTGCTAGTGGATTTAAGAGTGAGCAGGGAGGAGTGGGTGACTCGTGCAGGGCTCGTCTCTGTGCTGAGGAGCTGTGGAGCCCGTGGGGAGGAGATGGGGGCAGAGCTGTGAGGGTGAGGACAGTGACGTTGGCCTCTCCGTGTGCTCCACGGCCAGGAGATGTGGGTGGTTTGTGCCTCAAGTGCGTCGCTTCCCAGCTTTCCACGTCACTAGTGGACAGCCCCAAGCTCCCACTTCGGCTGGGGCTCTGCCTGACACTTCTCTTGCCTCCTAGGAGTCTTTTAATAATGTAAAACAGTGGCTGCAGGAGATAGACCGCTACGCCAGCGAAAATGTCAACAAGTTGTTGGTGGGGAACAAATGTGATCTGACCACAAAGAAAGTAGTAGACTATACAACAGCAAAGGTACGTGATGTGAAAACACCCCTGCTTGAGCGCCCGGTCGGGGTCCCGGCGCGTTTGCACCTCGGCTCGTAGGTGCCAGCGGAGCAAACGAGCCCTTGAGGAAGCTGGAGCTCAGGAGGGGGCTGGTGGGCCAGGAGCTTTTGCGGGGTTTCTGGGGGTGAAGCGAGAACTTACTGTGTGCTCTTTCTCAATTTGCAGGAATTTGCCGATTCTCTTGGAATCCCATTTTTGGAAACCAGTGCAAAGAACGCCACAAATGTAGAACAGTCTTTCATGACCATGGCTGCTGAGATTAAAAAACGAATGGGTCCTGGAGCCACAGCTGGCGGTGCAGAGAAGTCCAATGTTAAAATTCAGAGCACTCCAGTCAAGCAGTCTAGTGGAGGTTGCTGCTAAAACCGGCCTCCCCCCTTTTGTCTCACAACAATGAATTTGCAATCTGAACCCAAGTGAAAAAAAAATTGCCTGAATTGTACTGTATGTAGCTGCACTACAACAGATTCTTACCGTCTCCACAAAGGTCAGAGATTGTAAATGGTCAATACTGACTTTTTTTATTCCCTTGACTCAAGACAGCTAACTTCATTTTCAGAACTGTTTTAAACCTTTGTGTGCTGGTTTATAAACGTGTAATCCTTGTTGCTTTTCCTGATACCAGACTGTTTCCTGTGGTTGGTTAGGATGTATTTTTGTTTTGATGTTTCTATTGGCATGTTTAGATGTCAGGTTTAGTCTTCTGAAGATGAAGTTTAGCCATTTTGTATCAAACAGCACAACAGTGTCTGTCACTTTCCATGCATAAAATTTAGTAAGATATATGTAAGATCTGATTTACTAGTTCCTTCTTGTAGAATTATAAATGGAAAGATCACACTATCTGATTAATAGTTTCTTCATACTCTGCATATAATTTGTGGCTGCAGAATATTGTAATTTGTTGCACAATATGTAACAAAACTGAAGAAATGTTTAATAAATATTGTACTTATTGGAAGTAATATCAAACCGTATGGTGATAAATATTGTCTTAATTGGTATGGCCTTTGGGGAAAGGAGGCTGGTGTTGTGCACAGAACACGTCCCCGGAGCGGCTGCCGGAGGCAGCTCCCTAGCTCAGTCTTGGAATTTAACTTATGTCTCACGGACTCGGTTTTAGGGATCTGTCTGCCCTGTGTAGGAGGGCAAGCAGCGTTTTCCTAATGTGGATGACTCCACGGGAAGCTCCAGGTGGGGTAACCCCCAGCCCATTATGTCTCCCCTCTAACTGTTGCTTCCCCCTGCTCCGAGTTGCTGCCCTTGTGTGGCCGGCGGCTCCGTCCTGCCCGGCTCCGCAGGCAGCGCGAGGGCGCCGCGGGCACCGGGCGCTCGGTGGGCGAGCGCGGCCCTGCGCCAGACTTGCCCCAAGCAGGTGCAGCCTCAAACCGTTTGGAACGAACCAGCAGCCACGAGGTTTCTCTGGACAGTGTGTGATTCTTTGTACAGAGCTAATCAAATCATTAGTGCCTGATGTCTAGCTCAAAGCCACAGGACAGCGAGCCTATAACACTTCCTCTACGTGTAAAATTGTTCAGCTTTATCTAACTCAACTGTTCAGCCTATTCTGTAAATAGCCTCATGTTTGAAAGACCATGTAACATTCCCCTAGTAGTAAATACACCCTGTGATAGTAAAACTATAGCCTAAGTATGTTGTGAGGTATAAACTAAAACTGGTGCAAATATCCTCTTTATTTTTTTTTTGGTTTGGGGGGGACTTTGGCTAACAGCTTTCTTCAACATAGTTGCATCAATCAACAGGCAATTGTAATACATTTAAAAAAAAAAAAAAGAGTATTGTCCTGGTTAAGTTGAACTCTTCCACTCGAGCCCTTCCCAATAAAGTGATGTGCTTTCTAGTAGAGCTGTGCTTGTTGGTATAATTCATTGAGTGCTGCCGCGCTCGGGCCGCGAATGCAAGGAGGTGGCGGAGGGTCAAACACCTCTGCTCTGGAGAACTGCACAAATGAACTTAAATGTCAAGATGCCTGCTGCATACTATCCAAAATAATGTTAATATATACAGTAATAAAAGCATTGCAAAACCAACTCGGGCTACACCAGTTGTTCAGTTTTGTTGTTGTTTTTCTTAACCAAGACACGGCTGGGTTAATGGGCTGGGGCTGGAGCCTGGGGAGAGGCTGCGGGAGCAGCGCAGAGCGAAGGGTGGGCTAAAAATCCAAGGAGCAGTGCCTGGAAACGCAGCCTCGTGTAGGATTCGGGAGCTTTAAGGTGCCGCGGGAGGTGTAAAGCTCCAAGTGGGAGCTCGGGGGACGCCTGGGCCCTTCTGCTACCTCCGAGCAGTAAAAGCGGGTCGGGTGAGCTGGGGGGAGCAGGGAAGAGAGCGTGTTTGGTAGGGCTGGAAATCGCACCGAGCTCTTCGTTAGCTGCTTTGCCCTCCCTTCGGAGCTCGCGCGAGTTCCCTGCCGCCCGTTCCGTCCGCAAGAATGGCAGGAAGCGACGTTTCCTTGGCAGAAACAACTCGGTTTAAAGGCTGAGCAAAACAAGTCCCCCCGCTACGGGGCCGTTACCTTCTGGGCACTTACCCTGCGGAGCTTCCCGGGCGAGCTGCTCCCTGCTCTGAGAAACCGAGCGGAGCGCCGGAGCCCAGAGGGGCTGCTTGATCAGGAGTCGCATAAAGTATCGGCCCTTCGCTTTTATACAAAACAAAGTTAAAAATACGCGGGCCCTGCCGCCGTGGGGAGCGATAAACAAGAGTTCAGCCGGCTCCCGGGAAGCAGCAGCTGATGCGCCTTGGCCGCCGGCCCCTGACTTCGGAGTATAAACAAACCAAGAGAGAGAGCGGCTCTGCTCGAGTCACACAGCTTTACTTCAGGCGGCCGCGCCGCAAACCACGCGCTGCAAACCCGCCGCGTTCCCGGCGCGTTGCCGGCGCGTTGCCGGCGCGTTGCCGGCGCGCGGAACAGGCCGCTCGGGCAGGGGCGGCGGCGTCGCCCTCCTCGCTCGCAGGCGGCAGCGCCCAACAGAAACGGCCCCTGCCACAGGCTGCTCTGGCCTTGCCCCGCTCCAGCCGCAGGGAAACAAACAGGAGCCGCCCGGGGGCGATTCCGCGGCTTTTCTGCGTTTCGGCTCCGCCGGGAGCGCCGCGGCCGCGGCCGGCTCGTTGCGGGCTGCGTTCAGACGTCGGGCGCGTGGCCCAGGAGCGCCAGGTCCGCGAGGGGCCGCCGAGCCTGGCGGGGGGAGCAGCCCGTGAGCGGCTCCGCTCGCGCC